>CAIGRB010152840.1:0-30943 GCA_903798255.1 Fraxinus quadrangulata | reverse complement strand
TTGTCATAGGACTTGGAAGAGCCAAACCACAAAAGCTAGCCAATATGGTTGGAGAATTCAAATTTATATAAATCTCACAAAAAAAGCTCATACTTCCGACGTAAGATTTAGATTTCCATAAATCCAACTAATCATGACATAAATGGGATATAATCCCCACCTAGCATCCAGAAAAACCTCGAGGGAATGGACGGTAACTGGTGGAAGGACTAGAGAAGTCACGACAAAGTTACAATATAAATTTTTGAGAATCAAAATTCATGGACAATTTTCGAGCAACTTATAAAGTTAAGGGACAAATGTTTTAACCCAAAAACAACTTATCAGCATCTCCGGTTGAAAAAAGTTGACTCAATTCGAAGCCTTCACAATTTTTCCATCTGTTGTTCAGTCTCCCGTGCTACCACCGGAAATGACCGGAAAGAGTAAGATTCTGATAATCGGAGGTACAGGGTACATCGGAAAATTCATTGTGGAAGCCAGCGCCAAGGCCGGCCACCTGACCTTCGTTTTAATCCGAGGGGCCACTCTCTCTAATCCAGGTCCTGACAAATCAAAACTCATCGAGAGCTTTGAAAAATCGGGCGTTGTCTTCATCCATGTCAGTATGTATAAAAATGTCAATTAATCTTTGTTCCTTATTCAATTCAATGCCTTAATTAGTTAATTTCCCCAATGATATGGTAACACGAGCTATTTTTAGGTTTAAATTATTAATGTGGAGGTAATTTAGTTTATTCTTGCTCCGAGAAGCTGTTATTTGATAGGAAAAAATAATTAATTACGATACAGATATTGATTTTTGGATTTATGTAGGGAGATTTGTATAATCATGAGAGCTTGGTGAGGGCAATAAAGCAGGTGGATGTGGTAATATCGACACTTGGTTATGCGCAATTAGGTGATCAAGACAAGATTGTAGCTGCTATTGAGGAAGCTGGCAATGTTAAGGTAAACTCTGATAAACGCAAACAAAAATTACTTATCACCAAAATAAGTTATCAAATTTGGTTTATTGAATTATGTACAATACGTATATTATTGCATTTTTTGAATTGAAGTCAATTTGATAAGATGTTTGAATCAGGGGCACTCTGAAGTGCTATGAATGGATAGAGTAATTTGCTTTTTCATCAGTCTTCTTAACTAGTTAAAGTCTCTAGTCTTGTTAAAAAGTAAAAACATGCATTAACTGGAAAACTAGGGGGAAACAAAGCACCAAATCGAAAGAAAATTACCTAGGTAATCATCTTTTGTTGCAGTTTTCTTCTTGCAACTGATATGCCATCAAATTTTTTAACTATTCAATGCCTCCAGCGATTCTTTCCTTCAGAATTTGGAAGCGATGTTGATCGTGCCCATGCTATTGAGCCGGCAAAATCAATGTTTGGGCACAAAGCTCAATTTCGTCGATTTGTTGAGGCAGAAGGAATCCCTTATACCTTTGTCTCGAGCAATTTATTTAGCGGCGTATTCGTTAGAACACTGGCACAGCTAAATGCCACAGCTCCACCAAGGGATAAAGTTGTTATTTTTGGGGATGGGAACACAAAAGGTGAGCCATGATCTCTATAAAGCATATCTTATTTACCATTGCAAAGTGCATAAATTTGTGCAAAAATAGTGAATTTTCTTAAGCATACTTGGCATTATTTAATCAGTGGCAAATTCATACAGCCGTTTTTAACAAGGAAGAAGATATTGCTACTTATACCATCAAAGCGGTGGAGGATCCAAGAACATTGAATAAGATCCTCTACATTAGACCTCCTGCCAACACGATATCTCACAACGAACTAGTTTCCTTGTGGGAGAAAAAGATTGGCAAAACCCTTGAAAGATCATATATTCCTGAGGAGGAAGTTCTAAAGAACATTCAAGGTAAGTGATACATATTAGAATTTACATTTAGCCCTTGTCGAAATTCTCTTCATGGCAAGTTATGGTGCATCTATTCTATTATACTATTTAATTGTGCAGTACATCCCAAACGTGCCCTTTAATCTGACTAGTTCACCTTTTTTTTTTTTTGCTGAGTATCTTGTAGAAGCCTCAGCTCCACTAAATATCCGATTATCAATCTGCCACTCTGTCTTTGTGATGGGAGATCAAACAAATTTTGAGATTGAACCATCATTTGGTGTCGAGGCGTCACAGCTTTATCCCAATGTCAAATATGCCTCTGTGGATGAGATGCTTGACCAATATGTTTAAGGAATTTAGCTATTTCTGGGCACAACTTCGAAAGGGAAAAAGAAAAGGAAAAAAGAGATCTGCTAATTGCTGTGCCTTCAACTTTAGTTTTGTAGCTCTAAAGTTTACACTACCATTATTTTTCAATGAAGCATGTTTGTACTGTTCCAAATGATTTTTCACTTTCTTGCTCCTTCAATGTCAAGTCCTAATTTATTGGCATACATATAAATTCCTTTAATTGAATGAGAGTCTATACTAGAAAACCAAGAATTTTTTTTGTTTAATCTGTCGTTTATTGCTTATTGAACACTTTTTTACTTTTCTTAATGGATAATGGATATAGCGTACTGAAATTGAGGAAATTAATTGAATAAATGACAGCAAAGTCGCTGAATAGAAAATCTGGTAAATTAGGTGTCCAATGGAATGAAGAATGATATAGTATGTTATTTAGGCAATGTCGATATTTTTCTTAACAAATTAAAACTATCAAAAAATTAAGCCTTATTTTTATGAGTAATGCTATTTATGATGGAATATCGGTGTCCAGTGACGTGACAATCCATTATTCCTTACATTTTTCTCTCTTCCATGTCCCCGTGTCTCATAAAAATTGAACTGTTCAATTTCATTATTTCATATAGATTGTCACATTATCGATATTTCATCATCATAATGATAAATAACATTATTCTATTTCTAATATATTTAGAATCAGCTACATATATTTTTTGTTGTTGATTTGTTGATCATGCTTTGGTTAATTTTTTTTGTTTTTGATTTGTTGATCATGCTTTGGTAATTGATTCAGACATGTTTATTTTACCTAGCTTCTCTCCAAAATAGTGTCCAAATCGTTGTCTTCGTGCAGATCAAAATTTACCCGACAAAGAATTTCACCACCTTAGGACTGTTATAGTTACATTGTACTTACGAACGCCGTTCACTTGGTCTTTAGTCGCCAATTCTTATCATCAAGTCGCCAACTTCTTCGACCGTCCAGCACTGGGCAGACGTCAATCCCATACATGATCTTACAACTTTACGGAGACGTGTTTTTGGTGAACAATCACCCGCGCAAGATAATAAAACATATGATGCTCATGGAAACTCATCAGTTTAGCATTCAATACAAATAAAAATTTGGGCGGACAGGGATTAATCACCATCGTCTACTAATCAAGTACAAGATTCAATCTTACGCAACGTTAAAGCATGAAACAGATTGGCAAATCACAAATGAACCAACTTTAATATTCCAACATAATTTGGTGTTCCGCACTTTTCTCCTGCATACAATTTGGCAACCATAATTAAATAACGGCGCACAATTGAACTATAGTTCTTCTAACTCCGTATTCAGGTCCATTCTATATTTTAAACAATAAAATACAAATCTCATCAACTAAAAATCTGCAAAGCCACTGCTGGTTTCTCATTCGCCCCGGTCCTCCTATGACTCCCATCAACTAAATTCTTGGCATTCAATTTAGTGTAACCAGGAGAACTTCAATCTGCTCGGGAGCTGCTGGTTCTAGCAGAAGCTTTTTTCCCACTGTACTTCTGTTACAAAGCAAAAAATAAACAACAGTTGTCAGTACTTACATGGTTTGCAGGATTAATTGGTACTCATAACCAATCCAGCTTATCCCTTGTTTGGTTGCACTTCATGAAATCCAGATTAAAAGTCCACCCAAATTGCCAATCACTCCAAGACCCAAACGAGACCTTGAGAAACTCTTAAAGCAGACTAAGAAGAATAACTGACAGGCTACAAGAAGTTTTATATCAAATAAGTGTGGGGTCAACTATATAAATCCTTTATCCATTCTTTATGGTTCATGGCTGCCTCAACTATTATCAGGCTGCAACATAAAAAAGACTTATTCGTAGCAACAGCTTTAGTGAAATTTAAAAAAGCTCACCTGCTTTCCAATATTCAATGGGATGTATCTGTACTTGATCATATGCATAATTTGGCGCTTCATTGTGAGTACAAAAAGAACAATCCAGTAGCACAACAATATGGGCCAAAACACAGGGACATCAAAGACCGAAAAGAAGGTCATAAACAATGCTACACAGAAAGCCTTGGTGATCGCATACCTGAACCACATAAACAAGAAACATGAGCAAAGAATTTGAAAGGGAAATAGCAATATGTAACATAATATGTGGGAGGTACAGAGATATTTAGCCAGGAAAAAGAGGACACAGAAACTCAATCCAGATATTCAACATGACTACAGCAGAAGATGTCATTAGAAGATGGCTCCATAAGCCATTTCACAAACATGAAATAGAGTTCCCAAGTTAATGAAATACATTATTAATGATATCAGCAATAGATTCTAAAGAAACGTTTTAGAAAGTGCCGGGATGAAATATTACATACAAAAAGTGTGAAATTAAGCAAAAAGCATCTGTTTACATTGAATATCTACAAAACTGTTAAAATTCAGGATTTCATCTTAAAAGGTCAACATTGTTAGGAGGGGTAGCTCAAACTCTTATAAATTGATCTATATTTTCTTCTTTATTCGATATGAGATTTTAGCACTTAACATACTCCCTTAAGATGGTGGTGCATTTGAACAAACCAATCTTGAAATTCGTGTGTTCATTTTTTTAATTCTTAATTGGATCGAATTGCTCGTTGGAACTTAATAGACTCTGATACCATGTTAAGATTTGAGATTCCATCTTAAAATATCAACATTGTTAAGAGAAATAGCTCAAACTCTTACAAATTAGTCTATATTTTTATTTTTATTCGATGTGAGATTTTAACATTTAACAAAAACATTCAATTGTAAGACATTGACTACTAAGACGATTTACCACACTGCAAAGGCAACAGATGCATAATAAATCAAATAAGAGTAAATATTGAGATTCTTCTCCAGTTGGGTGAGGAAATGCCTCAATGTGGTTGTACTCCATTGCTATCTCAATAAAAAGGAAAGTAGCAAAGCAAAAGTCACAAGCATACCACAATAGCTGCAGGACATTAATATCAAACCTCACGGTGACGGAATAAATGAAAACAATCCCAAGATGCTACAAACAATACCAGAATTTAAACTCTGGGAGGCGGCGAATGAAAGGCTTGAATTCGTCTGAACCCTTTGTCGGCAACATAGGTCCATCCGAAGGTTCCAGCTCAGGGTCAACAAGAGGGGACAAAAACCCAATGAGCAAATTCAGAATATAGATCCCCAATCCATACACAATAATGTAGAACCCTTGAGCATAGTAGATCCGCAGAGCAAAAACAAATAATAAAATTGAAGTACCAATCCACCGATAAAGAGCATGTGGGGTAGATTTATCTAAATAGTACTGAAAAAGCTTTGACGCTTCATGTCTACGTTGGTTCAGTGCTCCCGCTGCTGTTGAGGAATCATCACCTCCAACGCCCTCCATTAAAAATCAATCAACTTCAGAATCCTACAACTATGAAAAAACACTTCAATCAGATGAACCGCCCAGAGTATAACAAGGCCCGATATCTATAGCCGGTAATCTTGGGAATGATGTTTCATTTCAAGAAGTGAGAGTGAGGAAAATGAACCAGATTTTTCGATAAGCAAAAGAAACCCTAAACCTAAAATTGAACGATATCAGAAGCAGATCTGCTAATGGCCGATCCCCAAATAAAAAAAACATTATCATCATCTGAAATCATCAATATACGTATTAAATTACAATAAAGTTATGCATTGAGACGAATAATATCTTTAAATAGCTAACGAAGAAAATCGTGGAAAATAAGTTTACCTTCAGCGAAAATGTAGCAGGCGAAGGAAAATGAATTTTCAGGGATTTTTGGGGACGAAAATATGTAAGGATCTGTTTGGGAGGAGAGGTCGAAATTGCACCGATTTGATTGAAATTTATTCCACGAAACAAACATGCGGTAATAGGGAATTGGAAATTGTCTAATTTTGATCAATTTAATGGTTGTCAATTAAAAATTGTCTAATTTTGATAACTTTTACAAAATTGGTCAAATTTGGTACTAAATTATCTATTATACCCTCAATAAAAATGATTTTTTTTTTAATTTTCACGAATTTCGAGAAGAACAAGTAGCTTTCATAATAAGCTACATTAATACTAGTTAATACATAATAGATTCATTTGCTTTTATTATCTATCAGGTATTGATAAAGAATTTTGGAAAAAAAATGAATATAAAGTAGAAGTCGTTAACACTAAAAAATAATTATTTGCTTCCAATTCACAAGAAAATCATATAATTCCATTTCGAAAAATTTAATATTATCCAAATTTGCAGTTGATTAGCTTTTCCACAATTCTCGGTAGAAGGTAATTTTTCTTTGAAATCTTTTTTTTTTTATTGATAAGTTGTGTTTAATAGTTGTTATTTTTGACATTTCATGACCTTCTCGACATTTTAAAAGCTGTTATCGACATTTTGATGATGTTTATCTTGACACTTAAAACACTTTATTTATTTAGAACGAGATTTCATTTTGAACATGAAAGTTCTCTACATTTCAATAATATTCTTGACATTTTAAATGTACTTCTCGACATTTCATAAATGTTTTATTTACCTACTTATAGAGAGAAATGAACATTTAATGCATTATTGACAATAGTATTTTTTAAAATGAATAGTATACATTATGTGTCAAGTTATTATTGATCAATACAATTTTTAATTATATAAATAATTTTATCTTTATTGTAAAATTTAAAATTGTTAATGAGGGCATTTTGGTTTATATTATAGTAAAATGGACATTAAAGAAATTTTGGATATTTTTGCAAATGACTGTGTAAAAAGTAAACATTTTTTTTTGCAATTAATGATTGTTAATAATGTAATACTAAATGTACAATGTTTAGGCTATTATTCCCAATAAGTGAGCCTATCAGTCACTCCCTCTTTACTTTTTGGTTTTCCTTGTTTACGTAGAGTAATCCATCAGTCATTGGCACTTTTCCGTGACCAATCAAAGTATAGTTGTGGGGAATTTACAAAAATGATCAATAACATGCTTTTCAATTGAAAAATATCTAATTTTGATAAATTTTGCAAAATGGCCAAATTTGGTACCAAATTGTCAATTATACCCTCAATGAAAAATGAAGCATTTTTTACGAAGTACTAACAGTATAATGAATGATTTTTAATAGGGAAATTTACAAAAATGGTCAATTCCATACTTGTCAACTGAAAATTGTCAAACTTAGATTACTCTTGCAAAAATGGTCAATTTGGTACCAAATTTTCTATTATACGCTCAATGAAAAATGAAGCAAATTTTTTTTTATTTAAATTTGTCATGAATTTACAGAAATGTTCAATAACACGTTTTTCAATTGAAAAATATCTAATTTTGATAACTTTTGCAAAAATGGATAAATTTGGTACCAAATTATCTATTATACCCTCAAGGAGAATGGACTTAAAGTGCCATAAGGTATGATTTTATAATTCCAATTTTCTTTTATGTTTTATTTTTTTTTTCTATATTTATATATGTTATAAGTTACTTGCTAATTCTACTAATATTTTATGTTTAGGTAAATATTTTTGTCAGATTGTGGATTTTCAAATCGACATCAATTTTTATCTCCTTTTCGAGGTGTCTGCCATCATCTTCAAGATTTTGTTAGTCAAGGTCGTGATCCAGAAAATGCAAAGAAATTATTTTATCTTCATCATGCTTTCTTGAGGAACGTAGTTGATTGGATATTTGATATATTCAAATCAAGATTCACAATTTTCAAAATAGCTCCTCCATTTTCATATCGTACACAAGCGGAGTTAGTGTTATGATGTAAACCCACGTAGCAATAATTGCTATGGAACCCATGACAAATTAGAACAAATCCAAGAAAGTCAAGAATCAATGTTTGAAAAACTCGACCCAATAAATTATTGAATCAAAGAACCAAGACAATCGCTAACAATATCTTTGACCCCGTGATCACAAAATTTATGAACCTTACTTATATTATAGAACGTCACAAGAATTTAATTCTTGATAAGTTCAAAAGTAATTCAATGAAGAACGAGAAGACAACGATATGTGTTTTTTACAATAAATGGAATGTGTCATATTTATATGAAACCCATAAAACCTACTTAGAAATGGAATTTAAGTCTTAAAAATAACAAAACAATATTACAAAATAGAGTTTTAACTAAAATAGAAGATAACACGAAATTTAAAAAATTCGCATCCAGGAATGTATTATGCGGTTGCATAGTTTAAATCTATGTGATCGCATAGTTGTTCTTTCCACCTCTCTCCATTGCTTGAATCAAGTTTCTCCAGTTCATTTCATCTCCCATGCTCAACATGAAACTTGTCCCTTTTATTTACCGTGATCAATGTTTCATCCACCGTGGCTTGAACAACTAGTCACATTGCTTCTTTGACCTGCTTCGCTCGTAACCTAGTCATAGGCCCTTCCTCAACGATCAATGGATCCTTGCCCGGACTTTTCTTCGTGTCATGGATCACATTATCCCCTCCCTCTTCAAAAGGATTCGACCTCGAATATGTACCTACATCAAAGAGAGAAAGATAATAAACATCAAAAAGCAAATTATCATAAATTTACCTTGAAGATCCAAATTGTAGTCATTTGTTTCAATCCTTGCAATAACGTGGAATGGTCCATCTCCTTTAGGATGTAATATTGACCTTCTTTGCAATCGAACAAGCCATATTTGCTTAAGCACCCAAACCCAATCACCTAGTTCGAATATTTTACGCCTATTTCTTTTACTACCTTGAGATGTATATAATTAAATCTCATGTTTCCATCTAAATTATCACTTACAATAATAGTTAAAAGAATTAAACCAAGCAAAATTAATGGATTCAAACCATAAACCATATCAAAACGTGTAGCAGAAATAGTAGATGATACTAAATTACATATTCCATAAATTCAAACCAAAATAGTTAAGGATTATAAGATTGAATTTTAGATTCTCATGCCCCAAATCACCAACAATGCACTCCAATTGTCTATCATGCTCAATTAATTTCTGAGTTTTAACTAAAATAGAAGATAACACGAAATTTAAAAAATTCGCATCCAGGAATGTATTATGCGGTTGCATAGTTTAAATCTATGTGATCGCATAGTTGTTCTTTCCACCTCTCTCATGTTTCCATCTAAATTATCACTTACAATAATAGTTAAAAGAATTAAACCAAGCAAAATTAATGGATTCAAACCATAAACCATATCAAAACGTGTAGCAGAAATTGTAGATGATACTAAATTACATATTCCATAAATTCAAACCAAAATAGTTGAGGATTATAAGATTGAATTTTAGATTCTCATGCCCCAAATCACCAACAATGCACTCCAATTGTCTATCATGTTCAATTAATTTCTTGCAACATACTAGAATGTCATTAACTAGTAATTGATTGCCTATGAATGCATATGACAAATAATTTATTACTCTCAAATAAATATTAGTTGCATTAATATGTGTGAAAGTACACACCCCATGTGAAAAAATATTACTACATGCTAGGCCCCATCTAACCTACGTATGGTGTATTGATTCTTTACCATGCCATAGTTGAATGCTTCTCCTTCAATGCTCATTAAATTCTCCACATGCTTCGAATCCATTGGATACTCAATGGGTGGTATCCCACTAAATAAGTCTTCATATAACGAGAGTTCCTTTAGAAAAGAAATATTTAAATTGGGGAGGGGTTTGTTAGTTCTCACTTAAGCTCTCTCAATCTCACTATTTTTTGCATAGAAATTCACTTTTGATTTTTCTCTCCTTTCAATAGGCTCTTTATTTTCTCTCTTGTGGCTGTGTTCTTTTTTTCTCACAATTAGCTACCTCACCATCTTTTCTCCTAATTTCCTTTCTTTGTTTTTTTTTTCCTTTCTCACCTTTTAATCTGAATTGGTATTCATAGACCTGTTGTGATGTTAATGATACAAGAGTAACAACTCTCCCATCTTTTACAAAGTTGTACGTATTCTTGAATCCATTATATTTAACCTTCCTATCATACTGCCATGGCCTTCCCAACAAAATGTGCCAAGCATACATAGGAACCACATCACACATCACTTCATCACTAAATCGCCCAATTGAAAAACTCACCAACACTATCATATTCACCTTAACCTCTCCACATTCATTCAATCATTGCAATTTGTAAGGCATAGGATGTTTTAGCACACAGTTAATTCCAATTTTTTAACAAGTGTAGTGCTAGCCACATTGGTACAACTACTCCTATCAATACTCATACTGCATACTTTATTGTTGATGTGGCATCTCATANGTACGTATTCTTGAATCCATTATATTTAACCTTCCTATCATACTGCCATGGCCTTCCCAACAAAATGTGCCAAGCATACATAGGAACCACATCACACATCACTTCATCACTAAATCGCCCAATTGAGAAACTCACCAACACTATCATATTCACCTTAACCTCTCCACATTCATTCAATCATTGCAATTTGTAAGGCATATGATGTTTTAGCACACAGTTAATTCCAATTTTTTAACAAGTGTAGTGCTAGCCACATTGGTACAACTACTCCTATCAATACTCATACTGCATACTTTATTGTTGATGTGGCATCTCATATAAATATGTTATCCCTTTGTTGCTCCAAGTCATCCATTTTGATTTGAGCACTAAGAGCTTGCCGTATAACTAATAGCTCCCTTATTGCATACTCCACTTTCTCCCATTTCTAGCATCTCCAATTTCGGCATGTCATCATATTCACCCTCACTATCACTCACCAATTTCCCATGTCATACAAGATCATCATCCTTTGTTTGGACATTGAGAAGCAACGTGTCCCTATCTCAAGTACCTAAAGCACTTGATATCCCGATTTCGAAGGGGTTGGGATTCCGCTTTGGGTGTAGCTTTGCTAGCAACTTCCTTTTTTCCCTCTGATAGCTCAGTTTTACCTTTTGAAATATCCCCATCCCCTTTATTGTTATCCCACTTTGATTTTCAAGAAGAGTTAGAACCCGATGAATATCTAGTTGTCCCCTTCCTCTTCAATTTCATTTCCACCTTTATAGCTACATGTAACATGTCTTCCAACTCTACCACATTAGCTATATCCATATTCAAACCATTTAAAAACTGTATCCTCCTCCACATTTGCTGTAATCGTAGCAATCTCCATCTCCTCGTGATGATCTTCAACACTCCAAGAACCATGGTAGAGACTTTATAACTTTTGATGAAACTTCCTATAATAATGATTAAGAAAGAATCTCTTCCTCATGATAGTTTTCAATTCTTATCATGTATTAACAAGCCTCTCACGGTTCCTCCTAAATGTTACTACTTGATCCTACCAAATGATAGCATGATCGGTAAATTTAAGTATTGTAATATTTTCCTTCTTTTCCTCAGAGTAATTGTATCAATCAAATATCAACTCTACTTTCTTTTCCCAATCCAAGTATGCCTCTGGATCACTCCTTACTTTGAATAAAGGAATTGTCATTTTGATATTTTGTATTTTTTCTATCGCAAGTGTACGATATCGTAACAAGTAATATAGTGAACCTTTGAGTCCGGATTATCGTTCCCACGAGAACTATACTTTAATCTTAATCTATTTTTCCTAACTCATATTTGATAAAAGGTAAATAAAGAATGATAATGTTTGTGAGTAGTTTTTCTTGCTTGTTAACTAATGGAAAGTAATAAAAAATTGCAAACACTGATTTAATAAAAATTTGAATGAGTAATGAATATTAGGGCAGTTCATCTAATGATCACCTTTAATCCTTATTCAAGTTTCTATCCTAATGTAGTGTTCGGTCGAATTCTTCTATTGTCCTAAACCTTTATAATTATGGCACCTCACAGATTTAGATTTTCTCTTAGATTCACTTGGTCCAGCTTTGTATCTCTCTTGAGGGTTATTTTTCTTCCTAAAATTTTTTTGAAATTTTTTAGCCAAGTAAGCTTACTCCTCATCAACCGGTGAATCAGAATCTTTTCTTCCTAAACATTTTTTTTTGGAATTTTTTAGTAAAGTTAGCTAACTCCTCATCAACCGGTGAATCAAAATCAGAAGATTTGGTCCTGATATTTCTCACGAATTTCATGACCAAAGATTTATCTTAAACATGGTCATCTAAGGTCAGCTCATACGTCTGGAAGGACCCAACTAACTTCTCTATCTTAATGAAATCTATGTTCTTACTTTCTTCAATTGCAGTAACCTTAGGTCTAAACCCCTCGGGCAGGGATCTAAGGACTTTTCTAACAATTTTAGACTTTGAGATTCTCTCACCTATGTCGAAAATAGAATTCACTATGTCGTTGAAGTTCGCATAGAAGGCATCAAACGTCTCATTTTCTCTCATTCTTGTCTCTTCAAATATAGTTATCAACATCTGCAACTTAGAGTTCTTAACAGCCTGAGTTCCCTCATGTGTGGTCTGTAGAATAGCAACCTCATACATATATACTCTCCTAAATTCCTCAGGGGATACATCCCTAAATAAGGCATGTAAGGCTTTGCTATTCCAGTTACACTCATCTAGGTTTGTCCTAGTCCAATTAGCAATGGGAGTAGGGGTCACTACGTTGTCTACAGTAGTACTAGGGATTTTAAAAATGCTCTCATCCTAACTTTTCAGTAGGCATAATTGCTTCCGTCAAAGAACAGAGGAATAGACAGAGAATGACTCATCTAAACTTAACAAATAAGGGTCAGGAATCGATTTAAGTCTCTGATACCAATTGAGAAATGCAAGTTCGACCTTAACAACACCTAGAAGGGATGAATAGGTGTAATATGCGAAATTAAAATCTTATTAACTAATTAGCAACAAGTCACCAATTAATATCTCTAGATGGTTAATCATGTAGTCAATTTAATCCTAAGTTTAAATACTATAGATCATACATTCATAATATAAAGCAGTAAACAAACAACGGTATGATCACGGAGAAATCTAACCGGGAAAAACTCCAGGCGCTTTGCCAGTCAATCCACTATAAACGATTCAAGACTTACTGTCTACCAGATTAGACGACGATACGTACTATCTAATCTCCTGACTGTAATTTGACAGCTCTCCTAAATTATGTGCTCCATTACACCAATTCCAGCTGCGATAACCAACGCTCTCCTGGAACTCTGTTATCTTTGCAGCAGCCCTTAACTTGGTAGAATCCCCTCCTGTAGATCACGAAGAACAATCCGTTCTTCACATACTGGAACTCCAGTCGCCTTCCTCGATCTTCAGCACCTCTGACAAATATGTAGGAGTATGATTTTTGGTATTTGGATTTGGATCTGATGTTTTTCTCTCAGAAGATCTCACACAAGATAAAGGTTGAAAGCAATAATGTGGAGGATTCACTCTCTAGACTTTTTCTCTCAATAATCAACCTTCGAATTTCGTACAGAATGACTTCTGAAATTTATAGGCAAGGTAGAAAACATATGGGCTAGAAAAAAAGCCTTTAAAATGCGAAATAAAAATTTTCCGTATAGGACTGTCGCTCGAGCGATGGCCCAGCAACAGCCGTCGCTCTAGCGAAGGAGGGGCGACAGTCTAGCGACGATGTTTCTGCTTTTGTAGCAACGAAAATTGCACATTTTTCGAGCCGTTTTTCTCCTTGTTCCAAACTCGAAACTCTAGACCTACTAACTAACTTTTGAACAAATTGCACATTACTCCTTGAACTTTTACATCCTATCAAATTAAGTCATTTTATCCACATAATTTTCTAATTACAAAATCAACTGAAACCTANAAAGCCTTTAAAATGCGAAATAAAAATTTTCCGTATAGGACTGTCGCTCGAGCGATGGCCCAGCAACAGCCGTCGCTCTAGCGAAGGAGGGGCGACAGTCTAGCGACGATGTTTCTGCTTTTGTAGCAACGAAAATTGCACATTTTTCGAGCCGTTTTTCTCCTTGTTCCAAACTCGAAACTCTAGACCTACTAACTAACTTTTGAACAAATTGCACATTATTCTTTGAACTTTAACAACCTATCCAATTAAGTCATGTTGTCCACAAAATTTGCCAATTACATAAATCAATTAAAACCTAACATACCATAGCCCAAAATAATATTGATTATTAATTATTAATATTGATGATGCAAAAAATACCCAGATGTGACTACCAATCTCGAGTCGTACATTCAATGACATAGTCCACTCTTTATCAAACTCAGACTCGTTATATGTGAATTTAAAAAAAATACATAAAACAATCTACTTGAACTTGGCTTAATCAAGTTGCAAGTAAATTGATATGAATAAATAAGAGTAATAGCTACTAGGAATTAATAAAAGTGTCAATCAAATTTGATATGATTAAAAAATAAATAACTTTTTAAACTTGTGTTCGATTGTATATTAGGCTTAATTTTGGTGGTTTCTTCAAATTGACCATTTTCATAACTTTTTATTTGTTGCATCATATTTTAATTGTAATGGAGGTCCGTTAACATTTTTCATCATATTTGTACATCTTGTCACATGACAAAAAACACATTGGAAGTCAACAAAAAAAAAAAAAAAAAAAACTTATTGGCTTTTATACTTTTATATGTAAACAAGAAAAAGTCGGTCGATAAAAATATTCTTTTATATAAAAAACACATTAACATACTATTAAGAAAAATTTCATTTGTACAAAAGAATGAGCTCACAGAATTCTTACATCCTCTCACATGAGGGTGGGTCCCATGTAATAAAAAGGTAAAAAAATTACCCACCACCCCCCTTGTGAGTGTCTATAGGTGTTCTGTTTCTGTATATGTAGTTTCTCTTGGCATTGACATCTATGATTGACGGAAAATGCTAAATGAACATAATGGACACCATAATGGTGTCCATAATGTCCACTTAGCACCCTATTATGGTGTCCATTATGTTCCCCTAGCACCTCCCATGATTGACGTAGGGTATATCATTATGTACTAAATTAACTTTGTTAGAAATTCATTATAATGAAAACTATATTCATTGGTTGAAAATTTGGTTGGAGTAGAAGTTGACAAAATTGATATTTAAAGTCATGCACTTAACTACCGATAAATAACAATTTTGCTATATGTACATTGTGGTTGATTTTAATTTTGACATTGTTTGACAAAGCAGGAATCATGGCCATTAATTTCAACCACACTTATTCAAATCAATAACACAGTTTTCTACACACCTCGCAATGTCAAATTTAATGTACACTAAGAATATATAACTAGGTTTAATTTGATAAATAATATTTCATCGACGATAGTCTCCCTCCTTCCATCCCTTTAATGGAGAAAAAACTTCCAACTCCTTATCAACTTAGCGTCTTTTTTTTTTTTCCTCTTGTTGACCTAATAATATTTCATCGACGATAGTCTCCCTCCTTCCATCCCTTTAATGGAGAAAAAACTTCCAACTCCTTATCAACTTAACGTCTTTTTTTTTTTCCTCTTGTTGACCTAATGTATTCCCTAGATCATTATCTATTTAACTGATGGCATCGAATCATGTTTAATTTGCAATCTCTCTTTGTGCGCATTTTAAATATGGCTGTGTTTAGAATATTCTTATATGTTTAAGACTATTATTCCCAACAAGTGGCCCGATAAGTCACTCTCTCTTTAATTAATGGTTTTCCTTGCCCATCAGTCACCTTCACTTTACTATGACTAATAAAAGCGTTGTTATTAAATGGGCCCCAGAATTCTTGGCTTGGTTCCTATTTCCTTTCCTTGTGCTGAATATGGAAGACTAAAGTAGCCCTAAGAATTTTCTTCTCTTTTTTTATAATTTACCACTTTGGCTGTTAATCAAGTAAGAAACAAAACACAATAAATAATAAGTTATCAATGAGAATAACTAACAAAATAAATGTACCAGGCCTCATCTTTTACCCTCGATGAATATAATAAAAATTTCTTAATGCTGATGCGACAAGAGAACTATAAATAAGGTTATTTTTTTATATTAGCAGCGAGAAGTTTTTATTCTATCCATGGGACAAGAGATCAATTTCATATATTGTATAATTAAAATATGTTTGTTTAATTAATACGACATCTTATTTTCTTTATCCCCAACTTACACAAGCACCTTACTAATAAAATAATCTTTGGACTCTTAGCTATTTTGGACTAAAGTCAAGAAGTCAACTTCAACTCAAGTTAGGTATGACAAAATACAATGTTAGGTCTTCAAATCCCCATTAACTTACCTCAAATCTTTTTATTTTATCTTAAGATAATTGGCACAATATCCCCCTTAACTTTTGCTTGTTTTGTGAAATACCACCTAACCTTTTTATTTTGG
The DNA here is from genome assembly GCA_903798255.1 of Fraxinus quadrangulata. NCBI lineage: Eukaryota > Viridiplantae > Streptophyta > Magnoliopsida > Lamiales > Oleaceae > Fraxinus > Fraxinus quadrangulata. Next base: position 14,408 of record CAIGRB010152840.1, on the reverse strand, counting down.
TGAAAATTCTCCTAAAAAGTGAGATAAAGTGGGCCAAAACCAATAAAACGTCTAAGCAAAAATCCATGCACAAGGTGACAAACAATTACACAAGGGGTGAGCAGATTTGACAATTGCATGTAATTTAAGAGACTTGTGCCAACAAATGGGAAGGGATAAATCAGACTACAATAGATTGAAACTAAATGAAGATAAATCTATTAAACCTTTTTCCCTAAATCTATCAAAAGAAAAAATTTGAGGGGAAGAGAAAGGAAAGTTGGTCTTTATGATTTCAAAGCTTGACTCAATGATAGTGATGGGGCAAATTAGTTTGGAGTTTCGATTAGTGGCTGTTTTCAAGCTACTACAGTTGGTTTCTTCTCCTTTATTTTATTTTATTTTATTTTATTTTATTTTTTTGTCCTGACGAGTGAAAGGATGTGAACAGACGAATTTTCCCTTCGAGGTTTTATTGGTTTTGGCTTTCTTTACTAGTTTTAACGTATAAACTAACACATTTAGACAGCAGGGGGTATTCTGCAATGCTTGGGAAATCTAGGGGAGTTTTGTGCCAAAATGAAACCTTCAAGGGGTATTCCACAAAATAGGCTAAAATTAGGGGAAAAAGGCGTAAATGAAAATATTTTAATCCCAGTTGTTCGTCCGATTCCGTAAGTTTACAGATCGTGACAAATAATAATAGTGAATGTTTGAGTCCGAATATCGTTCTCAAATAAACTAAGTATTTACTATCAATTTTTTTCTAATCCGACTTCGGTCTAAATTAATGTTGTAACCTGCACGAAATAAATAAAACCATATAACAAAATTAAGTCTCAAATGAATTAAATACATCCCAATTTTATAGTAATAGGAGAAGATAGCGGTTATCTTACTACCACTTAGTAATGCTTGCAAATATCATTAATAGTTATATTTGATGATATAGATTTTTGGTACTTGACAATATTAATTTTGATTTTTTTTCATGGAGTTAGAAATAGTAAACCAAAGGTTCAATAATAGTCTCTAAGGAAAATGATCGTTTGAACACATAAATCTATTATATTACTTGTTCAGAATATCGTATACTTACAGTATATTGTATACTTACAGTAGAAATCACACAACAATAAGCTCCTATTGATGACGTGGAGATATGAGATGAAAATGAGCTTCACTTGGATGAGCTTAGTAGATTAGGTAGCAACGTCATCACGCTTATCCTTAACAGATATATCCTTAATGAGCTAGTTTTGGATTAAAATAAATAGGAAGAAACAGAAAATTGTCCTTGCCTTTTAGTGACCATATTAGTACGGTGGGCTTCAAAAGGTGAAGTAGAAAGTAGAAACTAAATAGTTCTGTTGATGAAACAATTTCTTTCTTTCTTTCATAGTATGGAGGGCATCGTAAAGGTGAAGTAGAAAATAGAAACTAAACAGTTCTGTTGATGAAACAATTTATTTATTTCTTTTAAAGTATGGAGGGCGTCGTAAAGGTCAAGTAGAAAGTAGAAAGTAAACAGTTCTGTTGATGAAACAAATTTTTTATTTCTTTTATAGTATGGAGGGCGTTGTAAAGGTGAAGTAGAAAGTATGGAGGGTGTCGTAAGTTGATCAATGGTGGATCAAACTAGAGTTGGCCATTTTATCCGAAACCTACGGCCACATATTTCTCAAATTAATTACATTTATATTAGTAGTTGTTGAACCTAATCTTTTTAAAAATAGATCAACAAGAAGTTACATTTCAATGACTTTTAATTATTTGATTAAACTAAATTAAATTAAATTGCAGCCATCTCTAGAATTCACTTTAATTAATCAATTTAGTTAAGATACTAAATTAAGAAACTCACTTATGTTGTAGTTGGAGTTAAATGTAATTGAAATTTTGACTCAACTAAGATCAGACTTTAATGTCTGTCAAAATTAGTTTTATCTATCCTAATATCATTTCTATTAGAGGAAATTACAAGACATATCGACTTTTACGTGATTATTTGTAAAAATGTCCAAAATTGGTTCAATGTCCGTTTTACAATATTTTAGACCAAAATACCCTTTTTAATAATTTATATTTCCATACTAAAGATAAAAATCTGCATACAATTAAATATTTTGTAGGCCAATAAAATTTTGACACATAACATACCGTACTTATTTCAAAAGTACACATCAAATCACAATAAATGTTATATTTCTCATTGACACATGTATAAAATATCGAGACGTCCATTTCAAATGTCAAGAATTTTATGAAATGTAGAGAACTCTTATGTTTGGAATGAAATTTCGTTCTAAATAAATGAAATATCAAGATAAATATGGTTCAAATATCAATAACAACTTTTAACATATCGAGAACGTCATTTTAATGCAACTTCTCAAGGAAGTTATTTTTTCTTTTCAAAATTCGTGAAAAATTGAAAAAAAAAATGATTTCATTTTTCATTAAGGGTATAATAGACAATTTAGTACTCAATTTGGTCATTTTTACCAGATTTATTAAAATTAGACTCTTTTTAATTGACAACCATAGAGTTAGCCATTTTTGTAAATTCCCCTTTCTATTATATATCAAATGATTTATAGAAATGAATTTTAACTATGATTGAATTAATATAATTTCTAGAATTATATATCAAATTATTTAAGAAAATGAATTTTAACTAATTCTTCTAGGTCATAAATGCTTAAATAATTAAAGTGCTCGTGCTCTCCAAATAAACCAGGAGCACCGTAAAGCCTACATATAGAGTTAATTTGATGCCCATTTTTTCTAAAACGTATTTTGGAATATTATTTTGACAGAGAATGAATTTTGGGTTTGCGAATGTGTGGTTAAAAATAAAAGAGAAAAAATTTTATTTTGAAAAATAATGAGAACCAAACAAATGCATAGTATCAATGCATATAATAAGCTGGGAACTTTTGCTTTGATTTTATCTAAAAGTATTCATTTACAAACATAAAAAATTATGCTTGGTATAAAATTAAAAATAAAAATAATCAGATGAATTATGCTTGGTATAATTTTACTTAGGCGCTGTTTGATGTTAGCTATTTTACATGGAACTTGAAAATTATTTTCCAAATTCCAACTTTTGCTTTGTTTGATAGCCAATTCCATTTTTCCAGCTTTTCATTGAATTTATTTTCCCACCACTTTGGTCAAACTTTCCTCTTGTGGTCAATTTTTCCTCACACCTTTTATGCAAGATTACTTTTTTATGTTTTTCTGTAGAGTCCCGAAATTTTCATAGGAAAAAAATTAATTATTCTATATGCTTTTTAATGTTTTGAAAAGTTAGGGACTAAAGTGTATATATATATATATTAAATTTATTTTTGATATGGATCAAATATTTAAATATTGATGCAGCAATGATAATTATATGGATATTGGGTTTGTTGAATAGATCGTAATTATTCATGCAAATTAAGCTCGAAAAAAAAAGTTAATTCGGATAAACGAGGCCCAAGTTATCGAGGTCGAAAGATTTCATTTTAAATTGTTATTTAATTAAGTTAATTAATGAGTTAGAATAAGGGTGACACATGTGTAGAGTAAGTTATTGGTTAATTATTAATTGGTTTTTATTAAATAAGGATTTTATATTAAAAATAAAATAAAATTGTGGGGCAGCCACGTGTGTAGGAAAAGTTAAAAAGGTGTCAATTAATTCTATTTAATTACCTTGATTTTGAAAAATTGGTAATGATGGCCTGCCACCTTGATTTTGGTTCTCATTACCGGGATTGGGACCTTTTTGTGGGAGGAAGGGAGGAACACAATATTTTGTAGATTTTTAGGAGGCCTATTTTCCTCTCTCAACTTTAAATACTACACAAATTAACCATTATCTACTTTAAAGAAAAAAAGGAAAAGAGAAAGCATAGATAATCAGCAAGCAGAAATTAAAGATTTGGAAACATGAAATTGTTGCTTTTCTTCCAACCATTTTTTTTATCAAACGAGGTAGGATAATGAGGTACAGATGATGTTATCCCGTTTAATTTTTTTTTTCATCTTAATGAATTATTTTACTTATGAAAGTTAAAGATATGATATGATATGTATGATATGGTCATCCGGTACTAAAGATATGATATGTATTGAGCTCTTATCGCGTTCTAAAGATATGATGACGGTATGATTTTTTGGACGCATGATATAAATAATTTATTCGGGATTGCACTGTGATTTTCGTGTCATATTGAGTATTCACATGTATTCACCATTTTTTCCTACTACTCACAGGTCAGAACGGATCATTAGTTGGCAGACGATAAGGTGTTGTTAGGATTTATGGAACTAAATAAATAATCTGGTGTAGCGTGACGATGGATTTATTTTTTTAGTACTATGTTGGTTTATTTATCACGTAGATCTTGTTATTTGGATATGTTGAGAAATAAATCATGCTAGGGATTCTTTGTTAATATTATCGGTTCTACACATACAGAAACAACCGTTAATGATATTAACGTCGTGAGAGACTTTGTAGACGTATTCCCAGAAGATTTACTAGGCATTCTACAAGATAGGCAAGTAGAATTTACAAATGGCTCAGTTCTCGGTGCGACACCAGTTTCTAAGGCCCTGTACAGAATGGCACCAAAAGAATTTCAAGAATTGAAGTTATAGTTGGAGGAGTTGCTAGAAAAGGTTTCATTCGACCGAGTGTATCTCCTTGGGGCTCTCCAATACTTTTTGTGAAGAAAAAAGATGGGAGTATGAGGTTGAACCATCTGACTATCAAAAATAGATACTGTTTCCAAGAATAGAAAATTTATTCAACCACTTAAGGGGTGCAATGGTGTTTTCAAAGATCGACTTGAGGTCGGGGTATCATCAGCTAAAGGTTAAGGCCAATGACATACCGAAAACTGCTTTCAGGACTCGTTACAAACATTATGAATTCACTATCATGCCCTTTGGTTTGACCAATTCTCTAGCTGTATTTATGGATTTATTGAACCGGGTGTTCCATCAATACTTAGACCAGTTCGTCATAGTATTTATTGATGACATACTTGTATACTCTAAAGTTAAGAAGCAGCATGAGGAACAACTTCGAGTAGTACTCGAAAATTGGAGGAAAGGGAAATTATATGCCAAATTCAAGAAGTGCGAATTTTGGCTCGATCAAGTAGGTTTCCTTGGTCACATGGTCATCGCCCAGGGTATGCAGGAGACCCAGTTAAAGTGGAAGCAGTAACAAATTGGTCTAGACCGACCAGTGTGGTGTAGTTCGCAGTTTCTTAGGATTGGTTTGCTACCATAGGAGATTTATTAAGGATTTCTCAAAAATAGCAGGCCCGATCACTCAAGCAGATATTAGTTTCGACTCCTGTATTGATGATACCTGAAAGTTCGGATAGGTTTGTAATTTATAGAGACGCCTCCAAACAAGATTTGGGATGTGTTCTGATGCAATATGAAAATGTGATTGTTCATGCCTCGAGACAATTGAAGCAGTAAGAACAGAATTATCCTATGCACAACTTGAAACTTGTCGCAGTAGTTCACGCTTTAAAACTATGGCATCATTATCTGTATGGAGGGAAGCGTGAAATCTATACCAACCATAAGAGTCTCAAATACTTCTTCACACAGAAGGAACTGAATATAAGATAGAGGAGATTGTTGGATTTAGTGAAAGATTACAACTATACGATTCTTTACCATTCGAGTAAGGCTAACGTAGTTGCAGATGCTTTAAGTAGGAAGACATGATCGTAGTTAGCAGTTTTACCTACGGTACAGGAACACTTGGTAAATGATTTTGAGAAACTGAGATTGGAAGTTATCACACCGCCAACTCAAGCTACATTTATGATTCAACCTACTTTTCGGGATCGAATCAATGAAGCACATGATAAGGATCCATTCCTACAGAAAATTAAGGATGATGTTGGTTTAAACAAACGTATAGGGTTTGAAGTATCTGCAGATAATACGTTGACTTCTAGAGGAAGGTTGTATGTACCTAAAGATGAAACTAAAAGAAACGAGATATTGGAGGAGGCTCATTCCATCCGTATGTTGTACATCCTGGTAGTACGAAAATGGTGGAGAAACATGTAGAGAGGAATTTGTCTGTTTTTAGATAAATGTATTGTCTGTCAGGAAGTTAAGGCAGAACATCAAAGGCCATCAGGTAGTTAGGAAACACATCTACCATTAGTGGAGTTTGATTACAACAATAACTTTCAGGCCACTATAGGCATGTCTCCATATGAAGCTTTTTATAGTAGGAAGTACATATCTCGTATCCATAGGGATGAGGTTGGAGATAATAAAATTTTGGGTCCTGAAATTATTAAGTGAACAATTGAGGCAGTTGATAAGATTAGAGTAAGAATAAAGATAGCACAAGATCAATAGAAAAGTTATGTTGATGGTAGAAAAAAAGATTTGAAATTTCAAGTGGGCGACAAGGTTTTTCTAAAAGTAGCACCAATGAAGGGTGTATTGAGATTTGGTAAGAAGGGGAAGTTGAGACCACGGTTCATTGGACCTTTCGAAATTCTTGAAAGGATTGGTGTGGTGGCTTGTCAACTTGCCTTACCACCGAAACTCGCAACAATGCATAATGTATTCCATGTTTCGATACTCAGAAAATATGTCTATGATTCTAATCATGTAGTGGGTTATCATACATTGGAGGTACAAAAGGACTGTCATATGAAGATGTCACAATGATTATTTTGGATAGAAATGTGCACCAATTAAGAAACAGAGAAGTACCCTCGATCAAGGTCCAATAGCGAAATCATAGACTTGGTAAGTCAACTTGGGAGAAGGAAGCTGAGTTTAAAATCAAGTATCCAAAACTCTTCGATTAGCCAATATAATTTTTGAGGACGAAAATATTTGAGGGGAGATTGTAAAGTCCCGAAATATTCATAGGAAAATAATTAATTATTCTATATGCTTTTTAATGTTTTGAAAAGTTAGGGACCAAAGTATATATAACTTAAATTTATATTTTATATGAGTCAAATATTTAGATATTGATGGAGCAATGATAAGTATATGGATATTGGATTTGTTGGATATATCGTAATTAATCATGCATATTAGGCTTGAGAAATAGTTAATTCGAATAAGCGAGATCCAAGTTATCGAGATCGAAAGATATCGTTTTAAATTGTTATTTAACTAAGTTAATTAATGAGTTTTAATAAGGGGTGACACGTGTATAGTAAGTTATTGGTAAATTATCAATTGGTTTTTATAAATAAGAATTTTGTATTAAAAAAAATTGTGGGGCAGCCACGTGTGTAGAAGAAGTTGAAAATGTGTCAATTAATTCTATTTTAATACTATTTAATTGCCTTGATTTTGGTTAATTGGTAATGATAGCCTGCCATTATTGTTGGATGGGAAATGGAGTGATTTTTAATTGTATGGATTAACGGGATTGGGACATTTATGTGGGGGAGGGGGGACACGATATTTTGTAGAATTTTAGGCGTATTTTCCCCGTTCAACTTTAAATACCATGCAAAGTAACCATTATCAACTTTAAAGAAAAAGGAAAAGAGAAAACATAAATACTTATTATTGTGGCAGCAAGCAAAAATTAAAGATTTGTGAACATAAAATTCTTGCTTTTTCTTCCAACTATTTTTTTTAATCAAATGAGGTAGAATAATGAGGTACAGATGGTGTTATCCCATTTAATTTTTTTTCCATGTTGATGAATTATTATACTTATGAAAGTTAAAGATATGATATGATATGTATGATATGGTAATTCGGTACTAAAGATATGATATGTATTCAGCTCTTATCGGGTTCTAAAGATATGATGACGGTATGATTTTTTGGACGCGTGATATAAATATTTTATTCGAGATTGCACTTTGATTTTTGTGTCCTACTGAGTATTCCAATGTACTCACTCTTTTTCCCATACTCCTCATATGTTAGAATAGATCGTTAGTTGGCGGTCAAGATTTATGGAACTAAATAAACAATCCAGTGTAGCGTGACTATGAATTTATTTTTTTAGCATTATTTTGGTTTATTTATCATGTAGATCTTGTTATTTGGCTATGTTTCCTACATGTTTGTTTATTTTTTATTATTGGTAGAACCAAAATTTTCACGTTGGGTTGTTTGACATGTTTATTTAATTATTGAATGAAATGTTTAGTAACCGATTTAAACTTAAAAAATTTGGGTCGTTACATTTTCTCTCCAATTCTGGTCTATTTTCTAGTACATGTGGGTTTCTAATAATCTTTATCATTTTTCCTCACAAAGTGATTAGAATTAGATACTTGTATCCCTAGAAGAGATATGGCAAGCATTTATTAGAGACACATCGTTAATCTCCAGAGTTCAAATCTCAAAGTCCTTATCAGGCACCTCTCGCTTTTGATAATCTAAATCTCTATTTTTTTATTATTTCTTTCTCTATGAACATATATATTGATTGTGAATTTTTCTTTGACATATTATGCGCAACACTTCTCTCGATTAAACTTTTTAAATGACCCCTGTAGCGAGTTTGAGGCCGATGACCAGAGGGCGCCTGGTTTTAGATATCCTAGTAGGCTTAATAACTCAAGTCATAAAATTTACAAAAAGAGGTACAAGATGTATCACACTTCTTTTTTTGATATAAGATTCAAATTTTTTAAGTGGTCAGTGCCCATTCTAGACTTCTTAACACAAACTCCCTCAACAAACGGTGAGATTCGAGAATTCCAAATCATCAAACTTCTATAAATATAAGCACTAGCCTTCCTACCCTCGAACTGTTTCTTAGTAGTTTGGTTTCTAGATTAAAGATCCAGGAATTCAACTCAAGCTTAAGTCGACAATATCAACAATTAAATTCATAAATCAAGCTATGTCCCAACAGAGGTAATAAGCCGTTCAACGCTAAACTAGATATTATTTTTTATTTTTAAAATTTTTTTTAAAAGCAAAAATAATCAAAATAAAGGAGCAAGAATCAGAAACTTCTCGGGATAGATACAGATATGTAGAAAGATCAAGTTGGTCTGGCTGATAGACGTCATGACAACCACCAATTTTTTTGCTAGGCTTTAATTTTCCATTTCAAGAATTCAAAATAAATATTAATGATAGCATATAAGGTTTAAATATTTGCAATGAATTCACATCAAGAAGAATTCTAATCTTCTAACTTTTAGAAAAAGTATCTAACAAAACGTGAATCCCTGCAAAAATCATATAGCTAGGATAAGATAAGTCTTTCAAATTCACTTGGAAATTAAAATCTAGGTGCAATCTTAAGAATGCATATTATATTAATGTAAGTTCAATATAAATGCTAGGTTGTTAATGATGAGCTTAATGAACTCAATAAGTAAACATGCCTAAATTACTAGTACGAGTCTTAAAATATTGTCTAAAATGTGTTAAAATAAATTTAAATGCATGAGTTCTTAAATATGGCCCTAAATTACTAATGCAATCCCCCGAAATTTGTGTAATGCAATAGTTAATCAACACAATTGAAAAGGGATAGAAAAATTGTTTGCCTCCCATTAAGCACTCAATTTATACTCTAGAGCTTGATTTTTTGGGTGATTCACTTCTGGTGGTTCAAAGTAGACTGCACTAGCAAAACAATTCACACTATTTTTAGCGTTGCCAACCCTTTTGTCGATTCTCTAAACTTGAAAAGCTCCTTCTTCATCCTTGAGGTTTCCAATTATTCTACTTATTCCTTTCCTATGTGGGCACTTTGTATAATCCTTTACTTTATCCTCTTTAACTTTTTGGCTTTTTCTCATTATGGGATTGCTTTCTGATAGTGACATAAATCAAAAAAAAAATTTGTTTATCATCTACCCTCAACATTAACTCACTTGCTTCAAAGTCCGTAATGGCCCGACTCGTGGATAAGAATGATCGACCTAAGATTAATGATACATCCCAATATTTTTCTATATCTAAGACAAAGAAGTCCACTGGAAATTTGAACTTGATCACTTTAGTGAGCACGTTCTCAATCACTCCTCGAGGTATTTTGAGACCGCATTGATCATTTAGTTTAGGAGGTAGTTTGTGTTGCAAGATAGCACTGTACTCCTCATTTAGCGCAATTGTCTCAAATTCATTAAGCTTCTTCGATAACATCTCCTTTAGGAACTTTGCGTAGATTGGTACTTGAGATATGTCTCAAGTAATGGTATATTGACGTGAAGCTTTTTGAAGATATCCATGAATTTTGCAAACTGCTCTTCAAGCTTCTTCTTTTGTGTTTTCACAGGCAAAGCCTCAATTATTTCATTCTCAAAAACACTTACGGCTATTATCTGCTCTTTGGTATTAGTCTTAGTATTGCTGGCGGGGCACCTGATGCCTGCTTGATATAGCAAGTGCCATTTGTCCCATCTGAGTGTTCAGGTTTTTGATTGCAACAAAATAATTTTGAAGAGTTGTCTCAGCCCTTCTCATAAATAGATTGGTTGCCTCCTTGTAGTGCTCTATCTTTTCCATAAATTTGGTAAACATTTCTTCCGAATGAACTATTTTCTCAAGCTGCTGATACTGATAACTATGTAGTGTAGTGGGATTTTGATTAATCCAATAAATATTGGGATGCTTCCTCCAACCAGGATTGTAAGTGTTAGAATGTAGATTATTTTATTGGTGTTGACCCCCTTGTACAAAGTCCACTTGTTCTGTATCTTGTGTAGGAATCGAACGATCTGATATAATATCATATGCCCCACATTCTTCACAACTAGCCACTTGGGTTGTACTGCATTGGATGTCTATGATATGGTCTCAACTTTATGAACCAAAGAGTCAATTTTTAAGGATAATGCCATATAAGTATCCACCTCATATACTCCTGGCGTATTTTTTATGAACAACCCACTCAGAGGTCCACATGACTGTGGTAGTAGTCACTAACTCAAACAACTTCAAGGCTTCATCAATTGTCTTCATGGATAAGGAGCCATTGGATGATGAGTACACCATGCTCTTATAAGAAAGAGTAGACCCACATAGAAATAATGGACCCGAAGCCCTATATTGATGCCGTGATGAGGACACTTTCAAACCATATTTTGAATCTATTCCAAGCCTCATCAAAAGATTCAGTTTCTCTCTGTCGAAATACGGATATGTCATGCTTCAAATTTCCTATCTTCATCTGTGGGAAGAATTCGGTGCAGAATTTGTTAGCCAAGTTATTCCAAGTAGTAATACTGTAATAGGCTGTGAGTCTAACCAAACAAGGGCTCTATCACGTAGAGTATGTGGAAATAATTTCAATCTGATAACATCATCTGAACTCCCTTGATATTTGAAGTGTTCACACCTCCCAAAATCGAGAGACGCGTGTGTGGATTCTCATAAACCTTACCATGGAATTGATGTCCATTCTGAAACAATTGGATGACATTGGTCTTCAATGAGAAGTCTGGCTGCCCAAAAGGAGGATAAATGATGCTAGATTGGTTCTGAATAATTTGTGAAGTCATCAAGTCCCCAACTAACATGTTTCCTTCATCGACCACTGCCTCTTTAGTCATTAGAATAATAGGATTATTTTGTGCATTTGCCATCTCTTGTTGTTGTGTTCTCTTACTTCTCTTTGCCTACGGGAAAAAGCACGTTTGACTTTCGGATCAACTGATATCAATTTACCGTCTCTTGAAATTCACATAAAATACCTAAAAGAGATAAAAATAAGATTACTGAAATAAATTGATATATAAAATAAAATAAAATAAAAAAGTTCGAATTAGTGCCAAGGTAAATGAAATTAAACTAAATTACAATGCCTAGCAATGATGCAAAAAATTTGTCACGAAAATATTTATTTCGTTTAACATACCTCAAGTGTATAGTTCGTTAACAAGTAGTAAAATGGATTTTTGAGTCCAAGTATCATTTCCACAGAGATTGTATTAGTTCCTGTTCGATTTCACTTAGCATTAACCAAAACTGTGAAAACTTGTGATTTTTTAAGATTAAATTGTCACTAAATATTGTAATTAAAAATACAAGACCTAACTTAATGACAATCAACTCAAGCTTGTAATTAATGAAAGTTAGAGGAGAATAAGATGATGAAAATCATACTAGGATTCCAAATCCCCTTTAACTTCGAAACTTATGAATTTGACAACACGATTCAATTACGAAGATTAATAGTCCTAATTTGTTTAACAATCTCTCTCGCGTAAAATTAAACATATCCTTATGTACGACCCAACTATATTTCTATGACCGATATGAACATTAAGAATGCATTAACGATTTATGAATACTTAAAAATCACATAGAGTATAGCGGTATATTTTTATCACATATCGAACTCTACGACGATTATCACTATGTCTAGCTTATTTTCAATTTTTCGAAAGTAAAATAAGACACAAAACTCATACAACTATTGCACATATAATTATTGAAAAAATTAAATCAATGTCAATCATTCAAGAATTGAAAACGTGTTTTGAATTTCTGAAAACCTAAGATTAGCTAACCAAGAGGTGGGTGAATTGGTTATTAAAACTTTTTCATTAATTACTTATCATTTTAATATAATGAATGTGCAAATGATAGAGAATAGTCTAAACACAAATAAGTATGTAGATGTATCAATATAAAATTTGCATAAAGTAAAAGCTTTAAGTAAAAGAGTTAGGGAGTGCAAACGATATAATATGGAGATTCGATCCAAAACAATGATCTACTTTTCCCGTTACCAAGCTCTCCGTCACGAGCAAGGCCTTTTTCACTAAATTAATTGACTTGTGGTGCAATCCAACCCTTTACAATCCGGGGACTTACAACCAAGGAGCACCGTTCCTTTTACAATGTTGAGCTTTCCGAGACCTCAACACGACCCACAATTCAAAGATAGTTTACAAGTGAAATCTTCTCTTCTTATCGAATGATATAATCAAGGTTGATAACAAGAAGAGAAGAGGTAAGACACTTCAATAGATGGTAATAAGTTTAGCTCAAAGTGTTGAAGTGAAAAACTTTCTTGAACAACTAAAAGATTTTCTCAAAGTTGATTGCTCAAATGTTTTTCAAGAATTAATGATTTTTGATATTCTTAAGGATAGAGAATAAGGTGGTTGTGATCAATAAAAATCTCACTTTAATGCTCAGAATAGGTCATACAAATGGAGAAAAAGTGAGGTATTTATAACATTCAAACGGTCAAAAAATCTGTTTTACCGGACGCATTATACCGAACGGTCAAATATCCGTTATATTTTGTCAGAAATTGAAACGTTAGAAAAATGACCGTTGGGATCCAGAATTGATTTTATCAGACGTCCAGTATAGCCAGTTTTGGCTCGGAATACCCTCATTTCTTATTTTTATCAAATGTAGGTACTCGATGGATGTTTTAAAATGTTTTTCAAAATATTTGACATATTGAACATATGTGTGACGATTTTTACATTTGAAAAACATATTTTTCAAGTAAAATATTTTGTCGTGAATTTTGAAATGTAAAATCAAAACTTTGAGCTTTCCACGAACATTACCAAGTAAAAATGATGTTTTACGTTTACATATAATTATGAAACATCTAAGTCCTTAGTTTGAATAATTTTCAAGTAAAAATGATGTTTTACGTTTACATATAATTATGAAACATCTAAGTCCTTAGTTTGAATAATTTTGTCGTGCATTGCTTGATGATACTTCGATTATCTCGATATTCGTCAAAACAACTTTTACGGGATTTGCAGTTTCAATCATCATAGTCTCGATTGTTTGATCTCATTTCCATATTGGTCGTTGTGTACAAATTACTTGTCCTCGAACTTTGTACCATCAAATATATATTTGCTAAGGACACTTAAAATCAATTTGTTAGTGATAAACGTAATTTGTTTGTGATAATCAAAATGAGACGTCAACCATTGGTCAACAATTTCCCCATTTTTTATTATGACAAACGCGAAGATTTGTAATATACAAATTTTAAACAAATTGATTTCCATACATATATTCCCGCTATCTATTTCACTTGAATTCCCCCGTTTAAACATAACGATGCAAATATATCTATATAGCATATCTTCACATCTCTTCCCCCTTTTGGCATAAGCGAAAAAAAGAACCCACGCAAGAGCAATTAAGCATAGGGAAGAAAAAACAATGAAGCGAGTAATAGTCATGCATAAATACTTCATAAATTTGAGTACATAATTTGAACTAAAAGTTAACCATAGTCAAAATAAATGATTAAACTCAAATGAGGAACTACTGTGCTGGAGGAGGAGACAGATACGACAGTCGAGCGAGAACGTCAGCAAAGAAGGTAGTCAGCTGATCTTGCATATCAGCTTGTCGGGCAAGAATTACGTCCTGTTGTGTCCTGACATGACGAAGCTCTTCGGTAATCCCATCAACAGTCATGACGAGAGAGTCCATTCGTCCAT
>CAIGRB010152835.1:0-24625 GCA_903798255.1 Fraxinus quadrangulata | reverse complement strand
TTGATACGATAATCAACCGTTGATATCCCGATCGACCGTGTTGTCATTTCTTTTGCCACCATCCCCGATCAAATACCATTTTGAACTGAGACACGTGTCGCAAATCCGATATCGACACCTGTTGGGTTCATCTTTTGATGTCAACAGAAGACAAGATTACAATTTTGGTTCTAGCTTTTGAATGGAAATGACAGACAAGTTTATATAGCAATATACACTTGTTGCTAAAGGAATAGTTGAATATTAAAATGAAAGAAATACACATTATTCCTTTCTTAAGAAAGTTTTTCAAAAAATGTCTTGTCAAGCTTCATTTCGTTCCTTGTTTTATTTCCAGGTCCTGTCAAATTTCTCTATATTATATCAAATTCCTACAACAATACAGGGCATAACAAATAGAAGTGTCGAGTGCTGATGAATATTAACTGATTCCCTTTACCTGATATTGAAATCAATTAGTAAAAGGTCCCCATCAAAACTCTTGTCAACAACAATTGATGTATAGGTTCTCACTCCCAGATAAATATCCACCCCCTGCATATGAAAATTTAAGCTTCGAGGCACAGAAACAATAGTTTTTACGATGGTTGGTATAAAGGAAAAAATTCATAATTGAGTGCCGCATTTAGAACAATAAGAATTATAAGATAATAAAAGCAGTACAAGCTGAATATATTTTGACAAATCGAGAACAATGATTTATGCGTTGAAGATTAAAATTATATAAAAAAATGTGTCCCTGTCTAAAAGTTTAAGCTTTTAGACGAGGTGATTCAACGTTATCTTGTTCTATACGTGCATAATCCATTAACAACTGAACTCTGAGTCAGCTCCGTACTCTTCCAACTAAAAAGATTATGGACAAGGCTGCTATAATTGACAACCCAGCACTTATTGATCCCTTAGCCCAGTCTCTCCTGCAAAGTACATAAATAAAAAACAAAAACAAGGAATTTAGTAAAGAACAAATGCCAGAACAAAATAAACTAACAGCAATAGAAGTGAAACATAGAAATAGTAGTGGCCTTCCCTCTTTTTATTCGAAAAATTGCTAGATAATTACACTAAATTTGAAGCAATTAAAAAGAGTCAACAATTAATATCGCGCTGCTTCATCTTCAAATTTCTTTTAAAGAAGTGAAATTTTAGTTATAAATCATCAAATATCTAGCTTAAATCTCTCTAATGTCAATAAAGTAAACACATTACAATCTTATGCAAACCTAAAAGAGATAGCGATTGGAGTTTCAATTCAAAAGCAACTAACAAAGCAATACACCAAACACTAGAAATAAGTGTGTTACACAAGCCTATTCGTGGCTTGATTAAGTCGATCACAGACGAGCTGATCATGAATCAGGCAAACACAATTTAAATAACACAGATTCATCATTGATCATCAGCGCGAGTTCATGAAATTGACACGAAGATTCCTCGCGATTATTGCACGCAGGCTAATATAATTAAATCATCAATAGCTTAGTCATCGCAGAGAAAATTGACTGAATAATTAATCGTCTGATTATGTGTTTACTTACTCGTTGGGGACGGCGGCCGTGATCTTCTCCGGATTCAACGGTATGCATAATTCGGGTAAAGTCTTCGGGTCGGAAGCGTTGGAGTTCATATTTCAAAACGGGTAGTCTGGTAGTGTACTGAGAAGAGTGTATAAATCGTTGCAGTGGAAGAATCGGAAATTGTGTGCTTCAACACTTTTCTCCTCGACGATGTTTTACGAGAAGAAAATATTAGCCACCATTGTCGTCTCAGTCCAAGCTTTTGCCAGCCGTTTTGATCGGTTAAATATCGTTATTGGCAGTCATTCGTCATTATTGAGAACAAGTCTAACTCCAATGAAATATTAATTTAATATTTAACTAGTATATATTTTTCATGCAGTGAGATTCAACCGTAGGATTCAAAAATCATATCAAGATGAGAAGTGACGGTGAGGAAAAAGAGGTGCAATGATGAAAGCTTTGTTTTAGAAGAGGACAAACGTAAGGATCGACGGAATCAGATTTTTAGTATATTTTAATAAAAATTGATGAAGCGCGTGGTTGAAAATTGTGATTTCTTATATGCAATGTGTATTTAAAATTAAGTATTGATTTATCAATACTTAATAGTATATTTCTTACATGTGCTGAAATTCGACCATAGGATCCAAAAACCAGATGAAGGTGAGAAGCGATGATGAGGAAGAATGAAGATTGTGGTTTATGCGGGATTAGAGGTAAGAGAGGAACAATAATCAAAATTTTATTTTAGTTGAAGACAAATGTAATGACAAACGGACATTCGTAATTTTTTTCGTCGGTAGCAAAGAAAACCTCATTATAGTTGGTGATAATCATCGTTGGAAAAAAGTCTACTTCTATTGAATATCGATTAATTTAATACTTAACTCTGTTGAATATCGATTAATTTAATACTTAACTAGCATATATGTCTTTCATGCGAGGGGATCCAACCGTGAGATCTGAAAACTAGAAAAAGACAAGGAGCAATGGTTATGAAGAATGCTTGATGAGGGATAAGAGAGGAGTAATGGTTAACCTTTTTTTTTAAAGTAAAGACAGATATAGTGACAAACGAATATAAATAATTTTTTCGTCAGCAGTGGAGGAAACCTCGCGGTTGGTGACCAAGCATGGCTGAAAAAAAGTCTACTCCTGTTAAATATTAATTAAGTTAATACTTAAAATACCATTATTCTTTTAGTTTACAAAATTATAATTATATTATTCTATTAAAATATATAACCACAAATGGTAGCTTGGGTAATGTGTACCAATGGCGCAGTTGATGCAAGTAATTGGCACGATATGTTGCAATCGTGGTGCAGTTGGTTGGAGTGACATGGTTCTATAATCAAAATGTCTGGTTTTTAATTCTTTTAATGTTCACTCGAATTCAATTACCTTTTTAGTCTGAATCGAACATGAATCTATTTTTATTTTTATTTTTGCCTTTTTTTTCTTTATCTTTTTGAATCCTCGTATTAGTTTTCAACCGTGACATGAAGATCTAAATTGACTACTTTTTTTTTTTTTCCATATTTTTGGTAATTTATGTGTTTTGACTTTTGTTCTCTTTGTGTTCAAGCAAATATGAGGCATCTCATTTATTTTATTTCAATTTTTATTTAATTAATGCAAATTTATTTATTTTTTATAGAAAAAAGAGTTTATTTGGGAAAAAAAAAGAAAAAAAAAATTTATAATAAGAAGACAGGTCACAAGCCAAAAGTACTTCAGAGTAATTTAACTAATTTTTAGTTCTCTCATCCGAATTGAAACAATGATGGCAATTCGTGCGAAGCTCGCAGCTTTTCGAAACCGCTCACTCGCTACTGCTGTAGCCTCCCGCTACCGATTTGTGAGTACCCTTTATTCGTTAGCACCATTACTGTTACCTTCTAACAAGTTCGATATCAAAATGAAACCCAGGAGAAGGAAAAAAAATTAATTTCACGGGGTTTGACCAAAAATCAAGAATCTGCTTATCAGAGTCCGTCAGTATTTTTCTTTTTTTGGGATTCCTTTATTTTTTAATATTATTTGATTGGGATTTGTTATTTTGATTTCTTCTTCTTCTGTAGCCAATTTTTAATTTTTATTGCTCGTGGCTTATTATGCTTAATGAAGCAATACAGAAGAAGAAGAAATCAATTTAATGGCATATATAATGTAGACTTTGTAAGGAGTGTGATTGTGTTGAGATGAAGCAAACAGGTATGAGTTTGTAACTTAACCGGATTAAAACCGAGTTTGCCTCTGGTTTGATTTCTCACAAGCTAATTTTGAATTAGTTCAGTGGAGCTGAATATGAGTCGAGCTCGAGTTGTTTGGTACTTCTCTTATATTTTATTGTTACTTACGCTGTGCAGCAAAGCTCGAGTCTAAATCATAAATTGATAAACATTACAATGTGTTCGAATCTAATTTCTTACGTTGTAAAACCAATTTGAATACTTTTCGAAAAAATTAATCTCTTTTGACTGTTTTCTTTTAAATAAAAGGAATATTACTATCTAGCTAAAGAAACAAATGGTAGAGTGCTAGAAAAATAATTAAACAAATCGATAAATTATTTAGAAATGTCAGTGATAGAATTTTAGTATTAATAGTATCATAGCAATCTGGTTGTTTACAATTTGTTGCGATTATTAAGCAAAAAGGAAACTTCTTTCTTGTGATCATCCCCTGGCTTTCATAATAATACCATTTGATGCCATGATGTATAAAAAGTGCAGTTGATTAAAAAAGTCTGACCCCTGAATTGTAATTTATAAATAGTGTGCTGGTATTAGAAATTGAGGCTATCATTCAAGTTGCACTGAAAAGTAATCGAAAATCTGATTTTTAAGCTCCTTGATGTTTTAGTTCCTCTGAGTCTTGCATGTTTTCACTAAGAGATTGCCACTTTCATAACTTCTTTAGGATGTGCTTTTGGTATGAAATAATATTTTAAAATTTCCATTTTCCAGTGTATGTGTCGTGTTTTTTATGATAAGTTTTCACTGTTTATGTAGATCAGCACATTAGTTTTAGCTGAACATGAAGGAGGTTCTATTAAGGCTTCATCACTGAGTGCAGTAGAGGCAACAAAGTCTTTGGGTGAGGGCAATTCTGTATCTATACTGCTTGCAGGATCAGGTCCTTCCTTACGAGAAGCTGCTCAAGCTGCTTCATGTCATCCATCTGTTTCTCAGGTACTTTCAGTCCAACTTTGGATTAGTGTGTCTCATGAGTTGCCTCGTGCAATCATTTACAGTTCCTTCCATCTACTTTATCACATCTTGTTCATGATGGAGTGAAGTTGGATGCTGAAAGAGAGGTTTATATTATCTTTGGAACATCTTATTCATGGAGGAGCAATGTTTTAAGTTCCTCCTGCTCTTGTGGATTTCTAATTTTTCACAATGTTTCTCTCACAGGTGCTTCTTGCCGACTCAGATAAGTTTACACATCCTCTAGCAGAACCATGGGCCAAACTATTACATGTGGTGCACAAGAAAGGGAACTACTCACACATAGTTACAGCATCAGATTCATTTGGGAAAAATATACTACCTCGTGCAGCTGCTCTTCTGGATGTTTCTCCAATCACTGATGTCATTGAAGTTAGTGGGTCTCATCTTTTTGTCAGGTACTTGCAAAGCAAACGTTATGGCCCATTGGCCAATGGGTACTTATGACCTGGAACGTCTTTGATTTTGATACCAAACGGTTTATATTGAGATAATTTGACGCTCTAAAGCATGATTACAAAAGAAAATAGAAGCTATCAAGTTTGATTAGTCCAACTGTGAATCATTAGCTTGGGCTGAATATATAGAGGATATAATACTTAGCTCCTAACCAAGTTGAAGGAACTCAAAATTGGGTATCTCTTTAATATAACACCACTAACTTCTATCCCTACTGGCGACAATCCAGACAAGTTATTCTAGTTTCCATATATCTTGGCTCTTGAAAGTGCAAAGGAAGTCATATCTTTACCACGGCTGGACACAAATAGCAAAATGACCAATTGGAGTTTATTTTGATATGAATAAGCCGTAATTTGAATATTAATTTGTGATAAATGTGAATAGACTTGAGATTCGAATTGTTGATCAGGAAACAATATACTAGTTAATTTGTTAGCAATGCCTGTAAATGGTGGAACCTCAAATGTCACTGGTGTCTAAAAGCCGTGCTTAGATATAGCTGCTCTGCCTCTTTCAGAGTCTGACAGAATATGGGGAAACCTTTGTTTCTCTTTTTCTATCATTATTCTTTAATTTTCAATCATATGAAATGTTATAAAGGGTAATTTCTAATTGACTACAACATGTCCCATGTTAAGCACGTGTCACAATTATGTCACGTTTTAATCGCATGAACAGTGTAGAGGAAGTTACTCGTCATCATTTTGGAGCTAATTATTGATCTATTGTGGATCTAACGATGAACTAGGCAGATACCATACCACAAAACAGCATCTTGTTTTTCAGGTTGAAACAGAGAAGGTGTCTTTTGCTCATTGTAAGCAGATCCAATGATAGACATTAATTGGGTAATTCTTATGTATGGCAGGCCAATATATGCTGGTAATGCTCTTAGTACCATTCGGTACACTGGCTCAGACCCTTGTATGTTGACCATTAGGTCTACATCGTTTCCTGTAGCATCCATGTCAGCTCATTCAAAATCTAGTGCTGCAGCGATTGAACAGGTTGATCTCTCAACCTTCAGTGAAGGTTTGTTATATATCTTCTGCACAAAAACATTGTTGTCTCTGTAACATGCACATGTATTTGGAGGAATAAAGTGGTCGGTCACCTTTATACTGTGGCTGATAGCTAATCATTGATATTAGTGCTGCAGGTCTAATATTTACTGAATATTTTCCCTAATTAGAAACTATGGTTTGGCAAGTTTAGTTACCAATGAAAAAAGATTCATCATTTCAATAACCATGACAAACAATGTATTTTTTATTTTTTATTTTTTATCTGTTCATAGATGATGCGGTTGGTAAATCAAAATTCGTGAAGCTTTCCTCTCAAGATACAGAACGCCCAGATCTGGGAAATGCACGTATTGTGGTCACTGGAGGACGAGGTCTAAAAAGTGCTGAAAATTTCAAAATGATAGAGAAGCTTGCAGAGAAACTTGGTGCAGCAGGTTTTTCCCGATACAGCTTTTCTGGTGGTTTGGTTCTTAAAAAATTAAAGTCCTTTTGTTCTCTGTCCCCTCCCCTCCAGCCACAAGCCCAGCGCCATCTTTCCATTTTCCATATGAATATTTATCTGCATCAATTTTTCTGGTGAACTTGAGTTAAAAAACATTTTAAAAAAAAATTCTAAACTCTTGTCATGAAATTGTCGACATAGATCAGTTTTTGAATTCATCATATCATACTAAGTAACTTTAATGTCCTTTCTCTATAGTTGGTGCGACACGTGCTGCCGTTGACGCGGGATTTGTTCCTAACGAACTTCAGGTAAGACGTGAAATTGTTTGTGGATGCTAAGATTTCAATAGTTGAAGGGCAATGTAAAATAATTACATAGATATCATCTAAGCCTCTTATGTGGTTCTCTCTCTCATATCCTCGCATGACAATTGACTGCTGCATATTTTCTGTTCCGTTTGGAAGCTATAATACTTGTAAAACAAAGAGTTAAATCAATGAATGCTCACTAAACTTTCAGAGGATTACTACTTACTCTTTGAACTAAAAAACCTATCTCATTACTCACCCATCTATTAAAAATTTCCCATCCTAATCCGTTACATCCCTTGACAGAAAAGTCTACATGGCTAACAAAAGTCCCACCTGATACTCAGATGGCCTTAATGCTTCCACCTCAGAAAAAATGCAATACTCCAAAAAGGCCAAAACAGGCGGAAGTGTGTGCATTGACGATATCTAAGTGCTGAAGAAATCAAGTTGCTGCCTGAGGTGGAAACATAATGCCATAGGAGTGCTAAGTAGGATTTCATAAGCCATATAGAATTTTCTGTTAGTGGATGTAACAGATTTTAATGAATAGTGGATGAGAAATTTTTAATAGATGAGTGAGTAATGAGATACTTTTTTTATTTCAGTGAGTAAGTAATAATCTGTTGAAAGTTTAGTGAGCATTCATTGATTTTAACCCAAAACTTACATTTCACCCTCCTTTGTGGTTGGAATAATATATTTCAACTTTGCAAATGGTTATTTAAGGATTTTTTTGTATCTGTAACTTGATGCATAATGTGGTTTTACTTTGCCATGTTCCTATTCCAGCTTAATTTAAGAGCCGTGTTCAAACAATATTAAGTATCGTTGGTTGGTTAGATGATACTGATGTGTATCCTCTTTGAATAGTCTATTACTTCTTCCATTGATGCAGCATTTGTTTTTGTACCAGGTTGGCCAGACTGGGAAAATTGTGGGCCCTGAATTGTATATGGCTTTTGGTGTTTCTGGAGCCATTCAACACTTGGCAGGTATTAGAGACTCTAAGGTCATCGTTGCCATAAATAAAGATGCAGACGCACCTATTTTTCAGGTCCAACTTAAATCATCTCTCTCCCTCCCTCCCCCCCTCCAAAATGCAACAAGAATATGAGCAATCTTGGGAATAACATTTTATTACTAATGCAAATATATTCATATAGTTTGTGCAATCATTTATTCTCATTATTGGAAATATATAAGAAAAAACATTCTGAAAATACTATATTCTCGTTGCTGAAACCTTGTATTGACTTTCAAGTATTCCAATTTGGACAACGTAATGGTTCTCAATTTGTGAGTTCCTTATCTTAAAACAGAAAAAATAAAAATAAAAAGAATACATTTCCTCAAGCGATTATTTCTAGAAAATACTTGATGTATATGGAACCGTTAAGCCAAACAAGTTACTTAGGAGAGCCAACAAGGAATTTAATAAACGTTTTGATCCTTTTGAACAACTTGATGAATTTAGCAAATCATTTTCTTCGTATTTAAATTTCTATAGAATCTTTGAAAATTATGTCCCTTCCAAAGATATGTCAAAAATTTCGTATATTTGATCAAGTTTATCACTTGATAATTTATTTATGTTTTTTTTTTTTTTGACATCAGTCTATCAAATAAGTTGATTCCTAACTGTTATCTGATTACTGTGCTTTTATTTTCAATGGCTTGATGTTTATCTGCGAAAAAAGACTTGTGTGCTAAAACATTTGCTTCATTTCCAGGTTGCTGATTATGGAATTGTGGGTGATCTCTTTGAGGTCATACCGGAATTGTTAGAGAAACTTCCTGAGAAAAAGTAGAACGGTGATCCCTTTTAAACTCACAAAATATGGAAATAACTGACAGATTTTCAACTTGCAAGGCTTAGATGAATAATTCAGCAGTCAATCATACTTTCGGAGCTATCTCCCTCTTTTTGCTGTACATTGTTGTACTGTGAATTTGATGATCTCAAAAAATGTCAAATGGGCCATTTGATTCCTAATTCACTTCATATTCTACTTGTCCCTAACAAGTGCACAAAGGGGCCTTGTTGGATGTTGAAATGGTGGATAACACTGGAGAATCAAAATCAACTGCAGGTTTCGAATTTGTGGCTGTTTCATGGTACTGCTGTTTTCTCGAGTTTAGAGAGTACAAAGATATAGAGGGAACGTTAAGTGTGTTCTTTTCTATTTATTTCTGGTAACATGTTTGGAAATTGATCATAAGTGGCGAATCTTACAAGATGTATGGATAAAATTACTGAAAGCATAATGATCGTGTACGTCTGCCAGCAAACTTTTGCTACAAGCATAACCGGACATTTTGGATGTATAAAAAAGATTTCAACTTCATTTATTTTCTTTAATATCTACGCAAACCTCATGCCCGCTACAACGATTGAAGCTATGTTATTCTTGAGACTTGTTCATGCATACATTTTCAAATCGGTAAATAATTAGATGATATGAAATGTCCAAGTGTAATGATCCAAACAAGAAATCGTGTAACTTGCTCAAGTGATACGAGTATGATTTGGATTATAGGAGTTATTTAAATAGGTTTCGCATTGGTGCGCTCTACCAAATTGCTAAAAATAAAGACTAATACCCATAAATATTATGCGCCAAACAACACAAAATAAATTAATTCTGCACAAAAGTTACATAATAGTTGTGCAAAAACACGAGACAAAATCTAAAATTCAATGAGAATCCAATCCCATCTAAACGAAATATAATAACAGTGCAAAGGATCTAAAATACGCCCCCTCACGCAAAGCTATTGTATATTACACACTATCTTGAACATTATTTATTTTCTCGGTATAACATCAGAAAATGAAAAATCGTGAAAGGGAGGACCTGAAACAAGGAAGATTATAAGAATGGATTGTTAAAAGAAAATATTCGATAACAAAATCAATAATAATTGTTCCGATTTATAATCAAAATATAACAAAAAAGATGGCCTTTCGCAAGGAAATTTTTTTTAGAAATTTCATAAACAAGCTGTGTATGGCTGAAACAGTTGATAAATTAAAGACAATTTCCATTTTTTTTTAAAAAAGGAGTAGATAAGGTTTACCTTCTTGTGCACCTAAGATATAGAATGGAACGTGAGCAATCATTTTTGAGCTGGCTTCATTCCAATTCACAGTGCCGGGATTCTGTGTGCTTTTATTTGAAACCGAAGGGCCCAAAACGGACCAACATATAGCAGGTTCATTCATTAAACCTAAATAATCGCGTGCACGCTTCCCGACCCTCACATCTGAAATTCGAGAACGAGCCACCTACAATAATTATACCAATAGTCTTACTTCTAAGTTGCATGAAATGGGCGCCAGCGTGTAGGGTGTATTTTTAAGCACCAAACACATTGGAAAGCAGAACTCGAGATGACAAGACAGTACTATGCACTAGTGTTTAGCCTTCTTGTTCGTACTATCCAGTCCAAGTATTATGTACCAAAAGTGCACTAAATGAAAAAGAATAATGTAGTGAAATGTGACAATTCTGACCTTCGCCAAGGATACACGGGTTCTCGGTAGTAACTCACGATGATAGGTGGCGAGCTTAGCAATTGCAGTCACAACGAAACAAAGAAGCCTAGACTGGGATGATTTTCGGACTGTTGAACCAGAGCCAGGGGCTGATTCCCGTAGACCCAAACGACTTCCCAAAACAGAAGAGAACATATGAATCAGCATCAAAGTGGCAACCCAAAATGTCAAGCCTACCATGCCAAATGAATTATGAAAATCCTAATGTACCTCGAAGAAAGGTTTTCATATAGGAGTAATTCCAAACTCTCAAAAAGTTCACGAGCTGCATCTTTGTGAGATTCGCCGCCGCCGCCATACTCCCCAATCGCCCAACATAACTGCAATGCCAACTCAGTCTGGAAAATACACATAAAAGAATGCTGAACAAAACATTGTTTCATGGATCAGAGAATTAATTTCCTAGCAAATAAAAGATGTGTGCTCTGTCTCAACTAACCTTCGCAGGATTCTCATAAGCCTCTCCAAGTCTGTCCACTATTGGCTTCTGCAATGCATTTTCAGATAGATACAATCAGGGGAAAGAGGGAGTAATATTATCATATATAATCGTCAATCATCCCAAGATGAGAACATAAGTTTGCCTCCTGGCATGCCATAAAAGCAGCAGATATTCATTAAAGGAAGCAGACATAGTTGTAATGTGTGAGCTAACTTAATCCCGACTGAGGCAGTGAGGTTGCTAAATTGGTGACAAGGCACTCAAAGAAATTCAGAATCATCCTTCTGAAGGTAAGAATCATCAAATATATTGTATAACTACCAGAACTTCCAGTAATAGGTTGAGTCTAACGTCCTCTGAACAACACCTCTTTGTTTTTCCTGCATTGGAACAGGCATGGAAGCTATCTTTTTGCACAGTCCTTTACTTTAGTTTGATGTATAAGTTGGTTAGTATGTAGAGCCGTACAAATTCTACGAGAATTCCTTGCATTGCTCTAACTTTATTCACATTCTGGGTTGCAATTATGTCATCTCTCAGAAAAACAGACAATACGAAAAGACGTGTGCCCTTAATGACGAACCCTAAATCATCCATCAACTAATGTGATTGTGGAAATTCATGATTGCAGAGTTAATGATCTCTGTATGCTTGTCTTGAAATTATGCTTAGATAAAAAGAAAAATTATCAGAGAATACCTTGAGAACGGCAATAATATCAGGAGACCGGTGGAAGGCAGCAAGCATAAATTCTACGAGCCTCTTTTGAACCTACAATCCATGCATAAATTGCATCATGTCATGAATAATTAGATTCAAAAGCAAACCCAGTGGGATGCATAAAAGAAATTGAACTCATAGTGTGCGCATATGCGCATGGAGAGAGAGAGAGAGAGAGAGAGAGAGAGAGAGGTAAACACTGCGCAGTTGTACAATGCACCATGAGATATGAATTGCTTAAAAAAATTGCCCTATGTAATATATACATAATAATATATGAAAACCACATAAATAAAAGTCATTTACAGCCTACAGGATCAGCTGATCAGGTCAAGAACAATGATGAGCAAGCTATGGATCATATAAATAATTTCTGTGTTCTAGAGGAAGGTTTCCATTGTGGATACCACTATGTTTCCTACCTACGTCTGAATGTCATAATAAAACAGGAATAAAAAGGACCTTCGAATGCAATAAAGTAAACATACATTTATGAATATTTCTTACCTCATACGAGAATATCTTGTCTGGAAATAATGTAGTATATCTTTTCATAACTAAGGGAATCAAAGCGCATATGAGAGCTGCAATGGGATATTTTACAATCAGCACAATATCCAGAAGAATAACCATTCTAAATTATGCAGTTTACAGTAATGGCCTTTGTTAGATAAAGGTACTGCAAAATGGTACGGACATACAAGAATTGAAATCACGGACTGCTAAAGCAAAATAGGCATCAAGAACCCTAGGTGTCATTCTGAGTGCTTCTTTCAATCTATCAGACTGAGGAGCACTAACCACAGCCTGCAGAGCTGCGGCCATTGCAGGAGAGGTCCAATGACGTTCCTGAAACATCAAAGACATAATAAATTATTTTATTTCTTGAAAATGATTGTATTTGTATCATTAATTGACTCTGCATGACACGAGTTCTATTCATATATCTTACTGTTTCTTATTATTGGAATTCACGGAATAACCTAAATTAAACACTGGGGAGTTAACAATAAAAATCAGTTTTCCACAGTGGATCAATCTTCCGTACCACCTCCACCACCCTTGTTCAATTTAAAAGAAGGCCAACAGTGAAAATTATTCCTTTCAATGTATCAAATAACTGAACATGGCAGTTATCATCAATAAATCAGGAACCATCTCCTAATTAAGAATCTTTAAATTGGTAATATTCAAGAACATTTGGTGAATTTATCTGTAATTTTTTAAGAACTCTTGTTCTGTTCATACTTCATTAAGATCATAACCAATTGAAACGTAGAAAAAACAAGATATTGGAGAAACAAGGATGTCCAGTGAAACCAAGTCATAGTTTCAGTCACAATCACAAATGAGGTTGGGAAATCGAATAGAAGAAAGAAAGTGGAAGCTTATACTGCTAGGCAACTGTGGAAATATAGCCACCCCCAACACGTGCATGTGCAAATATTGAAACGTGAAAGACAACTAATTGAAAGATAAAGATAATTAAATTAAAAAGAACAAAAAGGATAAAAGATAATGCTCCATTCCAAAATTATGCAGAATTAAGTTATTTTCCATGCTGAAAAGATCAATCTTTCTTTGCTATCACACCAATTTCGTGATTAGACAGAAAAGTTCATACTGTGAGGCCATCATTCTCGTCCTTGAGAAGCTCAAGGAAGATAGGATCAGCTCCAGCCATCGTACTGCTATCCTCAGATTCAGAGTCCGCGCCTCCATCTCCTATAGTTGAACCGGTATATGCTTCATCCATGAGATCAAACAGCATCTGTGTCCAAAGAGTAGTGTTCATAATTTATCACGAGAGAAATTTTTTGTTGCATAGTTTACTGAAGACCGTAAAAACCTGAGGAGCTGCACTCTGCTGAATTGAAGCTATGCTGCCTCCAACCAGTGACCCTGCAGTTCTTTCCACCTTTTCCAATGCCACAACCAATACTAACCAAGGCACAAAAGAAGGTTGTCATAATAAAAAAGTACATGCAAGAAATTAATGAAAAGCTGGATTCAGCGTAATAACATTGATGATGGCTTCCTTCACACTGCTGTTGTTAAACATTTGAATTATTCTAGCAGGAAAGAAAAAACTATGATTTTACATGTTTATAGTACAGTAGGAGGGGAGAATGAGGTAGGCCCACTTCTCAAAGCTTACCACAGAAATTGCTTATGTGACTTGTACAAGAAACTAGGAATGCCCTCCACCAACCAATGCCAAGCTCCTCTCCTCACTCCATCCATTTGCCACTCTCCCCAAATAAGCCAAAAAGTAGTCGATAGTTGATACAGAGAAATATAAACAAACTTACTTGGTAAGTCAACGAGTGAAGGAAACGATGGAATGAAGGATCCAGGAGAAATCAATCCTGGGAGCACTCTCAGAAACAATTTCTCAAACCTGCATGACAGAGCAAACGATTCAGGAAGTCGGCTACTTCAGTCATTGAATCATAGAGAGCCCAACAAATTAAACTCCTTCATGGAGTTTTACCGGATATGGTTGTTTATACATCAGAAAAAGGATTCTAAAACTAACCGCATGCACCAAAATCAAAGTTTCCCTGCTATTCTTTTGATAGAAAAATATGATTCTCCCGATCGGGGGGAAGGAGGACACAAACAGAAGAATTTTAAGGATATTATTAATGAAGAAAACTAAGCACATGTACAATAGAAAGTGAAAAGATACAACCAGTTCATGAAGATTGGTTCACTATATAACCACTGCCCATAGAGGAATGCATGTTGGCACACTTAAAAGCTCCACATAAACATATATAGTTATCAAAATACGTGCATATATAGACATAGATAATCACAATTGTTCAGGCAACTGTAAATGTGCTCAGGGAAGAGCTTTTAGCATATATCAACAACCTATGCTTTCTATAAATAAATGTGCATGTTGGAGCAAGCAAATTTTGCCCTAACTATATATCTGTTTGTGTGTTTTCCATTTATTAGGTCACGGAGAGGAGTAAATAGGTAATTACATTGTAAGAGCATAAATGAAAAATTATATGCATCCAGGATGACAGCATTCATTTTTCGAAAGTGCATAACATGAATATGCTTGGAATGCTCATGAATCCTGAAAGTCTATTGGTACAACAACTGCAGAATAGAGAAAAAACCAATCTTATTTGAAGTCATGTGCCGTATTTTTCAACGATTCCAGAAAAGAACAAAATAATTAGGTATTATTCAATGGCCGTAAGCTGGTATGATATAACCGTGTATTGCTAGCACAAAGATTAAATACTAATTTGTGTGCTTGTTGTTGAGACCTTAGAATTTGATCTCCTGTTTTAGTTCTTTCCGTAACCACCTTTCCACATTAAACACACGTGCATGAATAAAATAACGCCAAAAAAATTTATCCAGCTCAAACAAGTTTTAATTTTAAACATAGAGTAGTTTGAACCAATTTATAAGTTGCTTTATTTCAGTGAGAAGATGAATAACCTTCTACTGGAGAAAAGAAAAAAGGCATGTATCTGTTTGACAGGTAATCTGCATAATATTACTTGTCCTGTTGAAATTTGACAAAACGAACAAAGAAGTAAGGAAGGAGAAAGACTTACTTCTCTCCATTCCATGCAATAAGCTTCAGCAATAATGGGAAAAACTGCATATTAAGATAGAGATTAGAGGAATTACACTAAATACATTTTACGGATTCTACGACTGCACTTTTCAAATGAAAAGACGAAGAGAAATGCTTCATAACAAACGAAAAGAAAGACATTAATCCTTGCTACAACTACACTCTTCAGTTATCTATTAGTTTACTAAAGATATATATCTTGAGAAATAATCAAGGACTTAGTCAATATTAACCATAATTGTGGGAAACATAGTATGCTAAACCTCGCTGATTTTACAGAAAAGTCATAGCTTCAAAATGCTGAGTGGGCACATGAAAATCAACTTTGACTGTCCATAGAAAAAGCAAAAATGGCTACAGATGTCAGGTTCGGTAATCTAGCACCCAAACCTTTCATTGGGAGTGAACTAAGACCACTTCAGAGTAGATTGGGGAAAATGCCATACTCAAAATAGCAGTTCAAGGCATTAGGTTAGAAAGGAATGTCGGAGAAAAAATTACCATCTAAAGTGGCTTCTCGAAGAGAACTTGAGAATAAATAAATTGTGTAAAACAAGAGGAGATAATGGTATGAATGATGATGGTACAAAAGGTTTACATGAATTCATGGACAACAATTAGCAGACTGTACAAGATATTTATATTGGAAACTAACTAAAGTATCACTGTATATTAGTAATAAGATCATCTTATTACAATTGACATCGTCTACATTGTGTTATCCTACATAGAATTAGCTATAAGAATTTATCTCAACCAAATACCTGAGG
Source organism: Fraxinus quadrangulata (assembly GCA_903798255.1). NCBI lineage: Eukaryota > Viridiplantae > Streptophyta > Magnoliopsida > Lamiales > Oleaceae > Fraxinus > Fraxinus quadrangulata. Next base: position 8,528 of record CAIGRB010152835.1, on the reverse strand, counting down.
AAGTAATGTGGGGAAAGAACTCAGGAGCTTCCTTTTGTTAGCATTTAGAAATTCAAGAGTTGTCTCAGCAACAATAGGATCTGCAAACTCACTGCAATAACATTATATAAATTGTGTATACTGACATACGGATGCATTTTACTGGGCATGACAAAACAACAGTATATAAATTATGCAACATGGCAAATGCAGCGAACGTTGAATTACATTATAATCAGTTACGACTTACGAGGCAGCCAGAAAAGGAAATAAACTCAATCAAACAGCACTTGGCAACACAGTTTAATTAAAAGATTACAAATAGACAGAAGCAGACAAGATGCCAACATTTGAAAACTGATAGCGCAAAAACTCCATTGAAATTCATTAAAATTCTATTATTGTTTAGACGTAAAACCAGCCAGAAAGCATATAACTCTCAGAACATAAGTATATGCTTCTCAAAAGGTAATTGTTATCAATACAATTCGAAATCTATCATTAAGAAAAGAATGTTATTATGTTCTTACCGGCTCAAACATGAACGGAAAAAAGTCTTCAAACTAGGGTCAGCATCATATAGAATTGCATCTCCAAAATCAAGAAAAAATTGAAGAATAGCCTGAATAATAAAGAATAGTCCCAGTATAAGAAATCTTTCTAACAAGGCACACATAATCACAAACTGGGGAGGCAAACATGAAAGTCTTAGAAACCCTTCGACATCTCGAATTGTTTGTAACATTCAGATTACAAATGAAGATAACGTTCACATAATAAAGATCAGAGAAACTTCAGGACAAACACAGAAAATTAGACCAATTTTTTCAGCCGCCACAACACTGAAATAATGCTCTTTTGTGAAACCATAATCACCTTTTTGCGCAACAAAACTTTAAATGTTATATACATGTACCGTTGTACATACATCATCTTACATACATGCATAAATTACCAGGGGGGTCAGTCTAGATACCAATGTTAAATTTGATTGTCGCCTAGTTTGAAATTCCCGAGCAGACCTTGACAAGGCCATAAAATAGTATTACCACATCATGTCACTTGTACTGGCATTTTCATCATATAATTTCATGCAAAAGTATACTAGTGATACTTTAACAGTTTGATAAGATATTTAGTAACAGGAGGCAAAAATCATATTCAAATGAAACAAAATTAAAAATATGTAAACAGAAACGATAAAATAAGAGGGAAACTACCAATAAAAGAAGGCCATTGGAGGTCTGAGACTGCGAAATCGACGCAACTGAACGTTGAAAAATCTTGTTAAGGTGAGGATAAACCCTAGCTACTAAATCTTCCGAATTTTCACTTTTACACAGTTGATACAGCCTTTTCACCTAAATAAATCAATGAAACCTCAAATCAATTAGACCTTAATAAAAAGAATTAAAACATTAATAAGAGTATAAATGGGGAGAGAAATTAACTGAATTGAGGAGAGAGGGATCGGAAGCAGCGTCTGTGGCATAATTGGAATCTCTGGCACTCGACGATAACGATCGGAGATGGAATTCCCATTCTTTATCTCTTTCGCCCATTTTTTAGGTTTTGTTTTCGAATTGTTTCCGATTAATCCCTTTGAATATTTGCAACTGCTTTCACTTGAAAATAGTTAATTTTTCTACTTCTGTATCTTCTTCTTCGTTTTTAGCTTGTGTATCTGTGTGTGTTTTTGCAGTATCCTTTTGTAAATTGCAGTTGCTCTAATTAGTTGGGACATTTCGAGCATGTTTGACTAACCTTGAAATGTAAAAGTTACTTTTAAGTAATATTGTAATAACTTTTTTTCTTCCTTTCTATTTACTGCACGAGCTGACGACAGTCTTGCAACATTCGTGTCCTGTTGCGAGAGTTTTAGAGAAATACAAATAACATCTGATTTTTAATATTTTTTATATTTAGATTTAACGAGCATCGTAAGTATTTTTACCTTGCAATCAAGCAAGTTATCGCGAATTGTGTACCGTGACTCAAAATGATCATACTTTGATTTGAATTGCTTGAGTTATTATATTTCAATTTCATGTCACTTGAGACGTTATGATTCATTTGTCTCAACTCAGTTCACTCGGTTAAATTTCATCATATTGTCTAACATTGGATAACAACTTGGCCATTAAATACTAATAGTCGTTCCACATGAGTATATTGTCGTCCGGAATAAAAAAACTCGAAAGAAGTAATATCAATGAAAAATTCATTGTCGTCCGGAATAAAATATTATCACAATCAATGTCCAATCGCACAAGTTATATTCCATATTTTTAGCCGAATATCGAGACTTATTTTTGGCATTATAAACGTCCGAATTGGAAAAATTCTATTTCTAGAAAAGTTGTAGCCATTTGAGTTAGATTTTCAACTTGAATCGCTCAAATCAAATATCGGAAGAGAAAGTTATGGTCATAATACTGACTGCTGTGCAGAGACAAAAATTGGACGTGATTTTTAACCAATTTTCGACTCCCACAAATAGATAACGGAATACATGAAGGAGACTCAGATGACGAAATTTTCAAGATTAGAGAGCATAGAATGAGACAAAAAACACAAAATTCATCATCAAGGCGTAAAAATCCAAATTCATAATTAATTGGGTGATGTCGTTTCTTGATTCTTTTTCATGTTTTCTTCTTTCTAGATTAATCAGTGTTAGGTGAACGATAAACCTTTTAATTTGATGTTTTGATCTTTAATTTTATATATTTGACGTAAAAACACGTTTTTGAATTATAGAATAATTTATATGAATTAATTGTCTCTGTGATTATAGTGCACGATAATTATGTGAGTTTGTTGATTTGTTTCATGCATTCGAGAGAAAGGAAATAAATTCGACATATATAAATCATCATAAGATCCGATAGGGAATAGAATTATATCACTATACTTTATGTGAATCTCTAAGTGTTCATAAAATCGCATACATTCTTGTATATTCGCATCCGTCATAAAGATATAATCGCGTCGTATGCGATGGTAGGTCCAACATTACTCGAGAGGGATTGTTGGATAGGATATGAACATTGATTCGTCATAATTAGATTTGTGTTGTCAAATTATAAAACTAAGATTATAAATAATTATTACTTGGAGATTCGGGATCATAGTGCGTCATTCATTCATAAATTACATAAAATTTGTATTCAACCATCAATTGCATTTAGTTTAGTAATTCACACTTGCATCGTAATTGATTTAATTCTAGTCAATATTATCGTTTCGGTTAAGGTCATAGTAAATATAAATCAAATTAAATAAATTTATGTGGGAACGATACTCGAACTCAAAAAGTTCACTTTATTACTTGTCAACGATCCGTATACTCGTGGAAGTTCACATTCGAAATCTATTTTCGCGTGACACCTCCTAGTAAAAAAATTTTTTTAATTAGTTTCAACTATGTGAAATGGATTCCAACAATGGGATTTAATTAAAAATGTTATGAAAGAAAATATATGGGGTTGTTCTATTTGTGTTTCAATTTTGTGTTTAGTGTTTTGAATTCATTTTGATTATTCATTTTGAAATTGTTGAAAATGTGTTCTTTGGTATTTTCAAAATTTGTTTTAAAAACACCAAAAACGCGTTTTGAAAATGTTAGCTTGATTATAATTGAAAATACCTAAAACGACAAATCGTTTTAGATTTTATTTGTAAATTTTTAAATTTTTTTCAAAAATACGTTTTCAAAAATAGGAAAGAGAAGTAGGGAACACGTTTTCACTGTTCTGAAAAATTGAAAACGAAAAACGACTTGAAAATGATAAAGAGAACATGCCCTAAGTGTTTTAGAGAGAAGGAGGTGTATCAATTATAATTTATTTGTTTTTAATAGACTAGGCTATATTGGTAATATAGTTTGTTGTATATTTATTAAAAAAAACCTTTTTAATTATGATGCATTTATAAAGTGGCGGGACAAACAAAAACTGTGTCGGTAATATATTTACCCACCTATTTTAATATACACAATGACAAAAATAACCTCATAATATCATCCCAAATTGTTACCCAAAGGCCAAAACCCCATCCCTTCTCCCTCGAATGAACCTGCGAAATAATACATTTCACTGGTTGTATGAATATCTGTTTATATTGAAAATGACCACGTACGACAATCGAATCTATACTCAATTTTAAAGGCTACGACCACTGACACTTTGTTTGGCAACATAGTAACAGAACTATACCCAGCTGTATTACGCTCCTATTAGGTCTGAATAAAAATCAGATTTTTAGTAGATTTTAATAAAAAATAATAAAATGTGTGGTGAAAAATTGATTAAAATTATGAATTTCATGAAATGAGTGATTAAAAATGAGCTTTAAAAAATGAGTGCCAAATAAGAACTACATGACTCCAAAATCGTGCTGACCAACCTAGCCCGAGTCGATTCTAGGTCTTGCCCAAGTACAACCCACCAGGGATAGAGCCTTTAACTCGAGGTGGTAGTAACACCTCAATTTATCTTTGGACACTTGTCACCTGGATCACCAATGATTTCAATAGTAATGAATAATATTAATCTTTAGCTAATTATAAAATTTGAACCTCCATTCGACCAGATCAGGCTCATTCTTTCCCTCAAAATCACAACACATTGAGAAGTTACGAGGCAACAAAGAAAATGCTACAGTTCTATTGAAATCCGAGCCCCGTTTACCAAATATATAAATGGGCAATATTTATTTTTAATCACACATTTTAAGGGATTCAAAAATACTAATTATTTATAAGTTGGTCATTTTTAAATTCTTTAATAAAAAGAAAGTGTTAAATTTTTTTAATTTGGAGTTGGTGGAACAATGTCAAAGTGGCATCTCATGATAATGCTTGGAATATGCCACTCCGAAAACCAAACTACTTTTGAATTTGATTAATTAACATATATGGTTAATTAATTAATTAATTAATTGATCAAACATGGTTAATATAGCCACCATTTTCTAATATGCAAAGCATGCTATTTTAGAATTTCTTAAAATATTCTTACATTTATTAATTTAGTTCCTGTTTGACACTCATTTTGGGTGAAATTTTTTTTTTTTGAAATACCGATTTATGGAAGATTGTATGGTTAAAAATAAAAAAAACCTTTTTAATTATGATGCATTTATAAAGTGGCGGGACAAACAAAAACTGTGTCGGTAATATATTTACCCACCTATTTTAATATACACAATGACAAAAATAACCTCATAATATCATCCCAAATCGTTACCTAAAGGCCAAAACCCCATCCCTTGTCTCCCTCGAATGAACCTGCGAAATAATACATTTCACTGGTTGTATGAATATCTGTTTATATTGAGAATGACCACGTACGACAATCGATGCTATACTCAATTTTAAAGGCTACGACCACTGACACTTTGTTTGGCAACATAGTAACAAAACTATACCCAGCTTTATTACGCTCTTATTAAGTCTGAATAAAAATCAGATTTTTAGTAGATTTTAATAAAAATTAATAAAATGTGTGGTGAAAAATTGATTAAAATTATGAATTTCATGAAATGAGTAATTAAAAATGAGCTTTGAGTGCCAAACAAGAACTACACGACTCCAAAATCGTGCTGACCACCCTAGACCGAGTCGATTCTAGGTCTTGCCAAAGTACAACCCACCAGGGATAGAGCCTTTTACTCGAGGTGGTAGTAACACCTCAATTTATCTTTGGACACCATCACCTGGATCACCAATGATTTCAATAGTAATGAATAGAAATTAATCTTCAGCTAATTATAAAATTTGAACCTCCGTTGACCAGATCAGGCTCATTCTTTCCTCAAAATCACAACACGTTGAGAAGTTACGAGGCAACAAAGAAAATGCTACAGTTCTATTGAAATCCGAGCCTCGTTTACCAAATATATAAATGATCAATAATTATTTTTATTCACACATTTTAAGAGATTCACAAATACTAATTATTAATAAGTTTAGTCATTTTTAAATTATTTCCGTCGAATGCTTAAATTATCTTATTTTTTATAATTCGGAGTAGGTGGAACAATGTCAAAGTGGCATCTCATGATAATGCTTGGAATATGCCACTCCGAAAACCAAACTACTTTTGAATTTGATTAATTAACATACAGATATGGTTAATATAGCCAACAAATATTCTAATATGCAAAGCATGCTATTTTAGAATTTCTTAAAATATTCTTACATTTATTAATTTTTAGTATTAGGATGGTCCCACGACTATCATCAAAATCAAAATACACGAAATTAGATATTTCAATTTAGATAAATGCTACATGAACATGCTCAAATCTAGGTTTAAGGGTGTGTTTGTCTTTCATTATTGAGAGAAAAATAGAGTAATGAATAGTATTTTTTTAAGAAAGTGTAATTGAAAAGTAAAGTAACTTTATTGATTTGTGTGTAAAATATTTTATTGAGTGAATGTGGGGTGAAGAATCTTACTGTAGCAAATAATTTTTTAAAATAATGGTAGACAAACAGGGGCTAAATCTAGGGAGGACACGTGTTGGTGTCGATTGGACAGTTAAAAAAAAAACACCCGCCATTTCCTTACACATCACCATATCTCCTTGTTTCCTGTTTTTGGGGCCTGGATGAGTGGCTTTTTCCTTTAATTTAAAATAGTTTGTTTGGCAGACTTTTGATATTACTTCGATTTCTCGTATAAGAGCCTTTTGAAAAAAGTATCTAAGATCAGCTTATTCTGAAAACTCTTCTAGTCAAATAAACAAACTAGAAAATTATCCGAATAAGTTAAAAATTAATTTTGTTAATTTCAAGAGCAACTTTTAACTTTTATAACATCTGCGATATAGATCCTAACTAAAGTCGGTAAAATAGTAATCAATTCAACACCTACTGGTAATTGGCTTATACCAAACACGTGATAGAGCCCACTGGCTTGCTTTTGAATTGGGCAAGTTGAATGCAACATTTACTTCTTGTCGTGGTAGGTGGTAGGGGATGTATTTCTTGTGGAAATCCAACAACTTTAAGTCTTGAAGCCATGTTTGATTTGGATAAAATTTAAATTTTTAGTAGATTTCGATAAAAAAAAAAAAAATGAAATTCATGGTTCAAATTGATAAAAATTACACGTTCCAAGAAATATATTCAAAATGAATTTGAAGAAAAATGAATTTAATAAATAAGGGCCAGAAGGGGGCTAAATTTAGATCGAGTTTTAGATATTCCCCTACTATTTCACTGAAAAATAAAAAATAAAAGACCGTGTTTAAAATAAAGACCTATTAACGTCGCTCTAAAAAGAATCTTGCGGTTCTATTACCGTATTTCAAGAAAGATTAACAAAGTCAAACCATTTAATATTGTGTTCCTAGTGGTTGAAATTCATCGAAGAGAGTCGAGCAAGAATAGAAACGTAAACTTGATAAGTAATTAAGTATCAATTCTAAATCTTGCGATTATAATATTTGTCGATGTACAGTGTATTTAACTAACTCTTAACTCTAACGCTACTTCATCATATTCTATTAAACATATACGTCAAGCCAAAGATTTTAGTGACATAACAAAATTCAAAACGTACTATGCCTCTACTCAATTTATTTATTACTAAAATTACTAACTTTAGGAATTAGCAATTTCTTATAAATAGATTTAAGTTTGACTCGCAAAAGGTAAATAGTTGACCTTTTGAAGTTCAAACTGACTATTTCCGTCACAAAATGATTTGGAATGCAAACGTTTGTAAGGCTTGGAACCCTTGATGCTAGAAATCAAAAGTACGAAATTCAATCGTCACAACCTTCCAAGGTTTAGGATTCCAAGTACAATTTTCCCTTAAATATGCAATCTAATAATCGCTTTTCATGTAATATTATTTTATCGAAAAATATGATTGAAAAAAAAGCAAAAAAAATGAATTTTAAAAATAATGTGTATCAAACAACAATCATGCTTCTTGTACAGGTGGGGTGGTCACAGAACCCCCACAGATGACTCATAAGTAGGGGGTAGATTATTTTTTTAACTTTAAAATTGAGGTGGGTCCCACACTTCATGTGAGAGGGTGTAGGGCAATCGTACATTTGGCTTCAATCATCAAACAAAGGCTTAATAGAGTATGATACGATGACAATGGTGTTCAACACCGATAACGAAGATGACACAGAATTCAGTTTTATTATATGTACATTAAATTTGACATCAAGTTTGACATTGTTATAAAGTAATAATGTTTTATATGTTGATTTTAACAATAATTTAATAAACAGTTAACGAGACATATTTTAACACATTTTGAAATGTCAAAACATAATGTACACAAAGAGTATACAAGTAGTTTAATTCCACAAAATTACATTTGAAGACTTGAAAATTTGCAGTGAAGGCGGCACTATTTAGCCCCGATTTGGTGCTCATTGTTTTAAAATTATTTTTGATACACGATCATTTTCAACTATATTTATAAAATAGAATATTCTACACGTAAATTTAATTTTTTTTTTCTATTTTTTAACTAGGCATTTTTTAAAAAATACTATTAAAAACTTTTTTTTTTTTT
>CAIGRB010152833.1:0-25507 GCA_903798255.1 Fraxinus quadrangulata | reverse complement strand
ATGAAGATGAAAAATTGTACAATTTCATCACTAGATTTGGTGTTGGCTGCTGGAGTTCTGTGCCTAAATTAGCAGGTTCTTTTTAAATATCTTGATACATATTTTTTCTAGTAATTTCGACTCTACCTTTCCGACAATTTTGGCCGTAAGAGGCAGTTCACATACAGTTCAGGAGCCGAGCAAGGGGTTGGGTTAATACTTGCATAATAGCCCGCCATCAATTGGCAGCGGGTAAGATAGTGATGCACTACGATTGGTTTAAACCTTTGAGACTTATTGACCTTCCCGGATTTCTATGTGCATTTTTGGTAGACAAACAAATAGTAGTGAAAGCGCCAGATCAAGTATAAGAACCCGTACTAAGAATAGCGAGTAACTCTAAAAGAAAGGGTCAAATTCTGATAAGAAAGCCCACATTCCAATTTCTTTTCCTGTTTTTTGTTTAAATGAAAATTAAGAACTGGGAATGAATACGATTTTGTGGGTTTTTGATATTTTCAGGTTTACAGAGGTGTGGGAAGAGTTGCAGATTAAGATGGATTAATTATTTGAGGCCTGATCTTAAGAGAGGAATGTTTTCACAAGAAGAAGAGGATTTGATCATTAGTCTCCATGAAGCACTTGGCAACAGGTTATATTCCTCTCTCTTTTCGCCACTCGATTTGATTTATTTGATGCAGTGTCGCTCGTTTTGGATGCCCAACGAAATGTGTATTAAGATTCACGATGAAATCCTCCTTTACTTTGGATATCTATCGAGTTTGCCAGTTTGGGATGTCTGACAAAATGTGTTTTTACAGGTGGGCTCAAATTTCAGCACACTTACCAGGAAGAACAGACAATGAGATAAAGAACTTTTGGAATTCATCTCTGAAGAAGAAGCTGATAAAGCAAGGCATTGATCCTAATACTCATAAACCAGTACCTGAATCCCGAGATCTGATTCTACAGCCGAAAGGGCTTCCAAATTTGGCAAATTCAGATGAAATAGGACAAGAATTTTGTCCAAACAACATAATTTGCTATAACAGTGGACAAAAAGAATATGATCCTCTGTTCTTATCTGAGATTCAAGAAAGTTCTGATCCTATTGGATACCATTCAAATTTTGTAACTGATCATGATCATCAGAATAATCAGATTGCGGGAAATCCTAATTCGAATTCGAATTATGGGTTCAACTCAATGCCGGATTTAGCGAATTTCAATCCCGGGAATTTCATGGATACAGATCTTTCTGATGGCTCAACTCCAAGAACATGTTCATATCTGAGTTCGAGTCATAGTTCATATGTGAACAGCCATACCGGGATTCAGGCCAACAATATGATGACAAATCCTGAAACATTTTTGTGGGATTTCGACAAGAAAGTTGGATCAATGTTTCAATTTCAGCTAAAAGATGAAGAGAATTCAAGTTCATGGCAAGAAGGCACCAGCAGCTATATATTCAAGAATTCACAAGATTTCAGTAACTAGCCATTGACAGCACTATCCCAAGAATTGATTCAGATAATTTAAACCTAGATGTTTTCAACAGAAGTAAACTGTAAATTTGTTTTTTACACTCCACAAATACATACAAATACACAGTGATTTCAGTTAAAAATCATGGTTCTTGTTTATTTTTTTATTTTTATTTTTTCAAGTAATACGAGAGGATATTGGATTTTACTGATTGTGTTGTTCTAAGAGTTTGAAAAAATTAATGTTTGTGTACACTTTTGAAAAGAGTGAAATGGTTTAATTTATGGCCAAACTTGTTCCATTGAGAATAGATAGCAACGATCTCATGTAACTTCAGTAATACATTAACTTCAAAATTATCCTTTCACTCCATAGGTGACATTCTGAAAGTTCTCATAGATGTGTATTAAATATGTGTATTTAGTTGTCAACGCCGATGCATTGGATGCAATTTTTATGGAAAATGTGGGTTCAAATATAAAAACTATTTGACACGTACATTCTCGACCGCTCATTTAGGCATGCGTACATGTATATCCAAATTGAAATGTGTGATTTCAAGAAGGGTAACATTTGGGACACGTTTGGATATACGTGCACCCATACTATTGTACTTATTGTAGATCCGAGTAGATATGTCAACTATACGTTTGAACCTACACTTTCTATAAAAGTTCCATTTATCCCTAATGTATAACACTAATTTTCAGAATGCCATGCAAAAAGCAAACCTCATCCCCCCTCCAACGACAACAAATTAAGTCGTAGTTAAGGCTGGACAAATCTGGAACATAATCGAATCGAGCAATTCTTCTTAAATTAAATACCCGAACGGGTATTTGAATAGAGAACCAACGGGTTTGGTTTGATTTGGTTCGGTTCTCTATTCTAGACGAAGAATTGAATCTCACTAATTTTTTAAATTTTTTTCTTAAATAAGTCAAATTATTTTATTTTTTCTAAATAAATTTGTTAATTAATTAATTTAGTTCAAATCCAAAATATGATTTTATTATTTCTAATTTCCAGACAAGCCCGCTTTAATCAAATTGACCTAATTTTTACCTAAATCTCTTATTGTACTGTAGTATCGTTTATGCCTTTTTATTATTGTGAACTCGCTATCTCCCTCTTCTTGTGATTTTAACAGTCAAATTTATGAAAAACTTAATAAAGAGATGTGCAAAAGATATTACAAGATTGAACTACATTATTTTGTAAGAGTTGAAATTGAATAGTCATAATCGAATTAATGTACCGTTATTGTAAATATAAAAAAAATTAATTATTGTACGGAACTCAGGAACCGAACTAAATCGAACCCGAATGGTTCCATAATTAAATTTGGACCCCGGCAGTTCCATTTACTAAATATCCGTAAATTCGGGTTTGGTTCGGTTCGGTTCTAAAAAGAGAATCGAACCATACCATGTTCGGCCCTAGTCGTAATCCCAACAAAATTGAGATCAGCTATGCAAATCATTTTGCTTTTTGAAGCAGCAATGATAGGTAATTTTTTTGACATTACAATCCACAAGCATTATATAAAATAAAATTCATGGTCCCGAAGTTAATTTTACAGTACTGAAACCTCTACCATTCACTCAGTAGCTAAGTGGGCCATTGCAGTGCCTAAGCCTTTATATGTCTATGAGCTCCAATCTGGTATAGTGTAACCTGGTGTATTGCCTTAAAAAACAACTCTCTCAAATCAGGATGCTGCATTACAACATGTCGAGCCGCTCCTTCAAGAACACTCAACGCTCTTTCTTGTTCGAGAGCCTTGCTGTTTCTAACATTATTGCAAGGTTACATAGTAACACAAGCTCGTGCAAATGCAACTGGACTCGATCACCAATCCTAAACAAATTCATTAGTTTTGGCACCCATTAGACTCGACAATTGCCTTGGAATGTTCCTTTCTGTTGAAATTATCCTCACGGACAAACTTTCCCAAAGCTTGAGCTGCTTCGACAGCCACTTCAGAATTCCTTACTCCAGCAAGAGCAACCAAAGGCGTGATTATAAGTGTTTCCTTAGCTGGAAACGTCCTTGCCAAACAACCTGTTGCCTTAGTAACCGGAATCACCAAAGCCACACTCTTCTCATTTATCACCCTCAAAAGTTGATCCAAAATGGCTTTTCCAGCCGCTGAATTTGGCATAAAAGTCAAACGCTTAAGATCAGCATGAGACTCAGCAACTGCAGCCAATTCCATCACCACCAGCAAACAATTGATCTGAAATTTCCCTCTCTCTTTCTAGATAATCTTCGCCAAAACAAGCAAGGCCTTAGTCTCCGTAATCTTCTTACTTTTCAATAAACTCCCTCTAGCTAATATCCACAAAGTAGTCGACTTCACCTCCATCGACTCTGCCTCCCTCTCCTTCTCCTTACCATTATGGTGTCGATTCCCATCCAAACTACTACTACTACTCAATCTGCTACCACCACATCTCACTATATCTTTATACATCTGAACCAGCGAATGCAAACGAGTAGCAGTCCTACGCGACCCCACGTCCTTAAAATCCTCCAAATCCACATCCACCCAAAAGACTCACTAGCGGCCTCGTTACATTATCCTTCCCAAACTCCTCTTCCACTTTAAAATCCATCTCGACCACTTTAGCAATAATTTTAACATGCTCTTGATCATCAACCAAATTATAAAGTGCATTTACAGCTGCGTATTGCGCATCAGAATTCAAATTTTCTTTCAACAACTTCAATAATAGAGGATTAGGCCCTAAGTTTTTTGAGGTCTTAGGCCAAATTTAAATATATAAAAATATATAAAATAATAAAAAATTAATATTTTTTATTAAATAAAAACATTCAAAGTTACTATACTAATAATATAAATCTACATTAAATTTACTCTTTCAGAATTTGTGATAGAAAATCAACAACTATACTGTTAGGCAAATTGTTGTCAAACGACCTCCTTGAACGATGATGTAAGTATTGTTTATTTCAGTCGGCATCGACCAAATGATTGAACGTATATCGACACCATAATTGTCTAAACCTATCATGTAATCCACTTGGGCCATTTGAAGCAGCCTAATTAAATTAGTGATGATCATGGCCCAACCAAGACTTGGATGGCTTTTTTCGGTTGATAGTTCACTTACATTTTTTCTTATTGGGCCTTACTCTTTCTAACCTAAAGCCCATACCTAATTCTCACTTTATATTGGCAGCCCGTTACCGTTGCAATGTGGTGTGTGAAAACTTGGGTAGCCATTTTAGAGAGAAAAACAGTGTCCCTTACTTGGCTTTGTGCTTCCAGTTTCGCTTTGTGCATACTGTGGTTGTTTTCACCATGGTTATTAAACTCGAACCGGACTGGCCGGTTCGATCCGGAACCCGTCGAATCGGACCATGGACCGGTCCGAGCCTCACTAATTTTCAACTGTGCTGATAACCCGTTTGAAACCCAAAGGGACCGCAGGTTTAATGGAAAACTCGTTGGCCCAAATGTGAAGAAACCGCTCGGTCCATATGCAAAAAGTTAAAAACCCAAAAGCACATTATCTGAATCTCTATTCTCTCAAACTCACGTACGCGATGCCCTAACCCGTAACAGAGCCCCTGCCTTCTCTTCCAATTTCACTCCCAAGAATCCAAAGCTTCATTTCAAGTTGTATTAGATGGAAGAAGGTGTAAATTTAAAATTTACGTTTTTTTTTTTAATTTCAGTATTTTGCCATTTAATTATGTGAATTTCATTTTAGATAGAAGAAGAAGATGGGTGAATTTAAATTAATTTTTTTTTTTGTGAATTTCAGTTTATATGGGATTATCTAGCACGAAGAAACTATTTTAGTCCTAATCTCCCCGTCAATAAAGGCTGATAAAAATATGAAATTGTACCACGTTGAAGGCTGAAGCAGTAGTGTTCATGTGAGGAAACAGAAGGGATTAATGGTTGGAAACAACTAGAGGAGAGTGTTTCCATGTCATTTCAGTAACAAGTTTTTTAGTTCAGTAATTGTTTGGTATTTTAGATGCATAAATAATGTTAACATAGGGAATGAGTTACATAATCTTTTAATTTCAAGAAGATGATTTATACTGTTTCAGTACACAAAGAAAATTTTTTTCCTTGACCTTTTATCCAATTATCTTTTCTTATGTTCATATAATGAATAGGATCTCTGCTATCTTTTCTTACAGAATCTTTTAGTTTCATACAATGAATAGGGTCTCTGCTATCTTCATGTTAGGATACACTTTCCTACATTAGTTGAATATATTCAATTGCATTTTCAGCACATGTTGACATTGAGTTTTGAGAATCAAGGATGCTTAATAGACTTAGGAAAATGGAATAAAGCTCCCACCCGCCTCCATAGACCAACCCAACCTAGAAAAGGGGGACAATAAATTGACAATGGACTCTTTCATTTTGAAGATGCCTTGTATAAAGTTACTACTGCTGGAAAATATCATTGATTGGATTTAATGGTCAAGAGAATTAAAAATGTCCAGAATATGTTCATTAGCACATGCACTTTCTCTACTTGAATGTGATCACACGTGTGTTGCAAGTGATGTGGGATTTTGATCTTGGTTCGTGATCATCACTTGCACATTTGGTAAGCACAGTAATCAATACAATCTTAGTTTTCTTTTTCCTAAAGATATATATTTAACATAATTTGTGTTTTTGTATAGTTCATTAGTGATAATAGTACACCACATTCTTCTCCACCAAAAAGTCAAGCTAGAGGAAAAACAGATATAGCATGGGGTCATTGTAAAGATATTATTGAAGCAGGTACTAATGGAAATAAAAAGAAATTGGTTTGCTTGTATTGTGGAAAGACTTTTGCTGGAGGTGGCATTAATCGCGTCAAACAACACTTAGCATGGTTAAGAGGTGATGTGGATTCGTGTCGTAAAGTATCTCCTGATGTAAGATTCAAAATGAAAGAAAACTTGGACAACTTTGCTGCAAAGAAGAGTAAAACTCAAGAAGTTCTTGAAGAGTGTAATCTACATAGTTCTTATTATAGAGAACAAGAAGAGCAAATGTATAGAGATTTTCATAATAATGATGTTCAATAAATCATCCTCCCTAGTTCTGAAGGAAAGAGTAAAAGTAAAAGAAAAGGAGTGGGAGGTAAAGTTTTAAAAGAACAAAAAGGAATTGGTTCGTACTTCATGCCAAGAATAGGACTTGGTAACCAACCTACTATTAAAAGTGTTCTTCAGGGTAAAGAAGCTATAGAAAAATGTGATCTTACTGTATCGAAATGGATGATTGATTCATGCATTCTTTTCAATACTGTAAATTCTGTGTATTATCAGCAAAGTATAGATGCCATAGCTAGTATGGGTCCTGGCTATAAAGGTCCAAACTTTCAGTCTTCGTGGTTATTTGTTGGCTAGAAATGTCAAGGAGGTAGAGAATTATGTTGATAGTTATCGTTCAACTTGGAAGACGACTGGTTGTACAATTATGACAGATGGTTGGACAGATCAATGTAGAAGGACTCTAATTAATTTTCTAGTTTATTGTCTGAAAGGAACTGTATTCTTAAAATCTGTAGATGCTTCAGATGAATCAAAAACTGATGATATGTTATACAAGTTGTTTCGAGATATTGTGTTATTTGTAGGTTCAGAACATATGGTCCATATGGTGACAGACAATGCTGCAAATTACGTTGCCACTGGTAGGTTATTGGAGCGAGAGTTTCAAACATTATTATGGTCTCCATGTGCAGCCCATTGCATAAATCTAATGTTTCATGATATTGGAAAACTTGATGAAGTTAGCAATGTCGTATTTCAAGTATCAAAAATCACAAAATATATATACAACCATTGCTACCCTTTGCATTTGATGAGAAAGTTTACTGGAGGAAAAGAAATACTTCGACCCGCTCTTACTCGTTTCGCCACTAACTTTATAGCTTTACAAAGCATACTGCCCCAAAAAGATTCATTAAGAGCAATGGTGACATCTAGAGATTGGACATTATCATCATATGCTAAGGAAAGCAAAGGAAAAAGATTTGTTGATAATGTACTCAATTCTGTGTTTTGGAAAGAGTGTGCTACTATTGTGTAACTTACCGAACCCCTAGTTCGTGTTTTATGAATTGTTAATAGTGATGAAAAGCCTTCAATGGGCTACTTGTATGAAGCTATTCATGTGGCAAACAATGAAATGGAATGTAGATTTCAACAAAGGAAGACTAGAATTGCTCATTATCTGCAAATTATTCAGAATCAATGGCATAGTTAGTTGCGTAAGAATCTTCATGCTGCTGGATATTGGTTAAATCCTTCTTTTCAATATAATAATCCAGATATGAAAAATTATAAACAAACTATTTCGGGACTTTTAGATGTAATTGAGAGATATGCTTATGGTCAACCTAATTTAAGAAGCAAATTGACTAGTGAAATGAGACTATTTAGGCAAGCACATGGTGACTTTGGACGTTTATCTACTGTAGCTAATCGCCATAGAATGGCTCATAGTAAAATAAATATTATATTATGTACTTTGTTGTATTATTTAGTTTAAATTTCAGTGTATATAACATACATATATTTTAATTGATTATTATTTTTTACAGATGAATGGTGGATGTGTTATGGTAGCAGTGCACCAAGCCTACAAACACTTGCAATTCGAGTATTAAGTCAAACATGTAGTTCTTCAAGTTGCGAGAGGAATTTGAGTATGTTTGAACATATCCATTCAAAAAAGCGAAATAGACTTGAGCACCAAAGACTTAATGTTCTTGTTTATGTCCACTATAATTTAAGATTGCAACAACGGTAATATTATTTAAATAAAAGTTTTCATCCTTTTATGATTTATTGAATTTTTAGATTTGATTTTCTTTTACTAGAATTATATTTGATTATTTCACTTGAATAACAAACATTGTTTAGGAATCACTTTAAGAGTCGAAATTATGATCCTATCGACTTTGAAAGGTTTGGCATTTATGGCAATTGTTGGAGACATTTCGCTGTGATTTAGGTCCATGTACTATGGAGAACGATAAAAATGATAGTAATTGTTCAACTGATACTATTGTTTCTTCTTCTTATTACATTACATATGATGTAATTTTAAATTTTATATTTTTTTCAGATCAATTGCATTTTGATGATCTTGATCTTGATGGCGATGGCGATAATGGCAATGATAATGAAAATAGATTCGATACAAACAATGAAAACGAGGATTTTAGTATGACTGAGACTCCATCATTGGTACAAGGCGAAGGAATTGAAGAATTCATGTCTGATACCCCAGCATGGATGCCCTCTAATTCTTCTTAATTGAGAAAGTGTTGATATATTTCAAATAATTTACTTTGTAACATGTGCTTTATGCATGATTATTTTTAAAATGTTAATTTTATTTTTGCAAGAATATTCTTATAGTATATAAAGGTATCTTGTTTATTTGCCACATAAATTTGTCTTTGATTGGTGGTTGTTTATTGCTTCAAATCCATATTTCATTATACATGTTTTGCAATTTGTTGAATTTTGACAAAAAAATTGATTTTCAGTCACCTAAGTTACATAAGGCTAATTTAGTTAGTATTAGAAATTTAGAAATGTCAAAATTTTATTATTCAATAAATAGATAATAATATACTTAACAAGAATTGACCCGCCGGTCCAACCACCGGGTCACCGGTCCAACCACTGACCCGTTGCATTATTCGAATCAGTGTCCATGTCGAATCTGATAACTATGGTTTTCACCCTCAACCTTAGCTTTTGTGGCTAACCTGTGTGCTTCCATAAACTATTCACGTTCAGCCCCTTGTGGGCAGCCATTAAAGCGACCGTTGGGTGGTGTTTGGTTTGTGACTTGGTTGGATATTTGTGGTGATTGATTCAACATAGTGAGCCCAGTTTTCTTGGTGTTTGAAGTCCCTCATTCAACATATACTATTACAATAAATATGTTTTACAAATACTTTTTCAATAAAAATCTTGGCCATGACATGGTTGATCAAAGGTAGAATTCTATCAATTTCAATTTTGAGAAGGTCCGACGTATACAAATGTAATTGTTATAGTCAATAATATTCCATAAACAATTCACGCCATTTGGAAAACATTCCATCATTTTTATACAGTCTAAAATCTCAATCGCCTTTTGGTGTCTCATAGGAAGCATTTTCTAAAAATTTGCAACTTTGAATAAATAATTTGTGCTCATCAATATCAAAATCTATCTAATTTTAGAAAATAATAAAAATTCAAGCTAATTGCATCAACACTTCAAACAATTACCATATGCAGTCTGCAATTTTTTAAAATCAAAACAGAAACCCAATAATATTTCACAATTTTGAAATTGTTCGAACTTTGACATAGGTGAAGAAAGAACTTAATCAACTATATGTAATTCTGAAAGATTGTTCGGTTTGATGTTTGGATCTTGATTCATGTACATCAAGATTTACATAATGTCATATGACACTATCAATTGTCAATTTAAAACACAATCAACTTTTTCATCCAATCTTTTCCTTCCACATTATATCATGTAATTCATTGTATACATTTTTTTAATATACAATTAGCAAAATCCATAATTTTTGGGTATCAACTCGAGTCTGAGCCAACCCGTGTAGCTCAGCGAGCCAAATAAGTCAGCCCATGTCATTGGCCATATCGGCCTGTGTTTTGAAATGCAGGCTCAGCTAAATATTTTTTAATATCTTTCAATGCACTGTCAAATCATAAGTATATTATCATGGACCATAAAACAATTCTTTAAAGATTGCACATAATTATATTGTTAAAAAAAAAATTTGAAATTCAAGCCTTTGAAAAAAATCACAAGCCCGATAAGGCTCGAGTTGAAAGCCCGAGCCGAACCTTGATTTTTTGGTAGAGCTTTAGCTCGGCTCGAGCAAAAAAAAATAAATAAAAAAAAATCGAACCGTTTTTTACCCGAGCCCCAATTTCGACTCGATTTGTTTACATTCCTAAATTAAGGTTATACGAAAATAAGGAATATGACCTATGGATTTTGGTATATAAAAGGGAAGAAAGACGTGAAGAAAAGAGACCATGTTATATGTACATAACATTCTATCATTGGACAGTTTAAAATACAATCTCTTCCATCCAATCTCCTCCCGCCACATATCTTTCATCACTGCTTCTGAACGTTTTCTTCTGGCAAAGTGGCTTTTTTCCTGAATAAAATAAATAAGAATATGCTTATCTTTCAATAACTTGAAAGTCCCATAAACACCGATTTTAAGAGAGTTTATTTTGGATTAGTTTTATATTAGATGGATTGAAGTAAGAGAATAAGTTTCAAGCAAGCGAATAAATTTTGCCCTATTCAAAATTTTAAATGAAAATTGAAGTAGCCATTTACTTTATTTTGGAGTGAAAGATAACTTTCTCGATATCCTTTCAATCTTACATAGCATGAGTGTCTTTAACATTTTAAATAAATACTTTATGCTAGTTTAGACTTACAAAGTTGATAGTCGTGATCAATTGCTTCTTGAATAGTCTCAAATCTGTGGAATTAAACATTTTATTTAATTAGATAGAAAGTATAAAATAAGTAGAATTTGATAATATGGGAGAAGAGAAAGGAAGGGAAGGGAGCAAGAAATTGCTTGAAGTCTTTCCAAGTCATATGTCCACTTCGTATTATGTAGCAATGACCAATAAAAGTTATGGTAAATAATCAATGGGTTCAAGAAGCTTCAAGTACTATAGAGGTACATAGTGGACATCGGACAATATTGAACTACGCTACACTAGAACTCAACATAAAATTAAACGAAAAACTCAAAAATGAAATATTTTAAATAAAAGCTTGTTTGTCCCTGAGCACATTCTGACAAACCTATTTTATTAACTACATATTTCATAAAATCCACAAATACATAACACTTATTCGCCACTCATCTCGATCGGTTAATAATTTAAACTGATTATGGTCACTTTCCAAACACGCACTAAAATGTGCATTGAGAAAGAGAAGTTCCAAACAAGATTAAGAAGCCAAAAGCTGATTTTGAAATTAAAAAGTACGTTTTGAATGACTCATCTTAAAGATAAACAACAAATGCGCAGTGTATTTTTAATGAGAACACTTGCATTCAAGATAAACCAATATAAACCATACATTGGGCTTATCTTAAGATAAGTCACTTAAAACGTCGTCTTAAGAAGTTATTTTAAAACATATTTTAATAATATTTTTAAAGTACTTTATTGAATTAAAAGAACATTTAGAGGAAGTCGGTCCAAGTTGAATTGCTCAAGATGGATCAGCTTTCTATAAAAGCTCTTTTACAAAAAAGCAAAAGTAGAAGCTTATCCCAACCAGGTCCTAAAAAAGATGAAATTCGTAAAATATTCATAAATTTTTTATAGCCATCATAGTTTAAGCAAATATTCGACTCAACGAAGCAAATAAACAAGCAAAAGTCAGTAACTATTAAGACTGTAACACGGACCCAAATGGAAGCAGTGAAATCCATTTCTATATAAACACACAGATCCAACGCGCTAAAAATAAAATATTCCTCAAAATCTGAAATACAAGATATTCATAAGAGCGGCAGTGAGAATTTCTCATGACAGAGTGATTACATGGCTATCCCTTCAAAGCTTTGCTATTACAACAGATGGGATAGGCTTTGCTCCACCGTTGTCCTTCACGTCATTATCCTTGGCGTCCGTCTCGCAAGCATTAGGCGGGACGTCCACTGCTGGGGAGCAGTTGAAGAACCCATGTGGCTGCACGCACAACCATTGATGATAATATAATAAGCAATGGTGAAAAGGAAAGTAAAACCAGATGATAATTATTTAAACTTGCACTTCAATGTTATTACAGCATTCAAATGATTGACCAATTCAAAAAAGCAAAATAAAAAGGTCCAAACTGGGACATTCACCTGAAGCATAAAACCAATGCGTTCCACAGGCATAACCGGCCAGTCTTCCAAACGAGGAACATGTGTGATTCCAAAAACATACCTACAATTAACACAATAAATGAAAACAGGAGATTTCAAACATTTCGACCACATGCTGCTGCCATTGAGCTAAATGTTTCCTTGTGTTGTCTCAAAGAACAATTATTTTTGGTATTTAGGTTCTATTATAGAACAAACATGATTGGGTAAAACAAGGATATTCCCGTTACATAACTCAGAAAGTTGATGAAACTAACCATAGAACAATATCGGCTTCTTCCAGAGACCGATTTTGCTTCACATAAGAAGCCAATCCCTCTCCAACGCGTGGATTCTGATTAGGAAACTCTCCTCCTGGAAAGTCCTCCCCCCTTTCATATTGTGTAACCCATAGATTATGCTTCAAAAATGCAGCTCTTCTCATAAACTTGGCCTCTGGACCAGCCAGTGGGAGACAGTTAGAACCAGGTACCAGTTTATAGCCTGTCAGCTGTCCATTCCTATTTACAGTTCTCGTGTTTCTAATCTGCAACGTGGAACAATACAAGGGAATTCGTAATCAAGATGATTGGCTGAAAATAAAAATTTGAAGAGGGAGTTTGATTATTAGACCCTGTTTTATATCCATTAAAATGAGTATTTTGCGAAAATGAGTTTTGCAATAGTGATTTTTTGGAGAATGTATGGTTAAAAAGTGGAAAAAATTTTGAATTTATGTGCAAAATATTTTATTGTATGAATGTGTGGTTGAAAATGAGTTTGAGAAAAAAAGAATTTTGATTTAATGGATGTCAAACAGGGGCTAAGGAAAATCTTTCTAAATAAAACATGGGTACAATGTAGTAGCCCAGTTGTTGGGGTAACAATAGCAAAGAGCCCAACAAGTCAAGCCTTTGATCAAGTATGCATAATACACGGGGTTCTACACTGCATTATGAGAAGCCAAAAAAAAGGGAAAAAGAGATTATTTCTTTCTCTTCATTATAGAAGAACAAGCAAAAAAATCATACCATAAAATTTGCAGCAAAAAAATGTTGTTTATTTGGAGAAAAGATGGATACATGTTCAATCGTCCACATAACAAATAAAAGGTGACCTCCTTTCTCTAAAAAGTGCCCAACTATTAACACTTCAAATTGAATTCATTCTAAACAAAAGGCAAATATGAGTAAACAATTACTTAAATCATGATATTAGGTCAGAATACTTACAATCCAGTGGCGAGCCGAGAAAGGATCACAATCACGTGTGGCTTCTAATTCACTTCTAAGCAAAGTTTCCTCAGCATAAAAAGCATTGTTGTGAACATTATCCTTTCCAGGTTCTTCAACTTTGACATTCACTTCAACAACCTAAAGATAATGGAAATTATAAAGAAATGGATAAAATAAATTACCTTACCTTACCTAGGACTGGTTGTATCTAAATCCATATAATTTATCATGAAGCAGCCAGAGAAGATCATCAGCAAGATTTTAAATGTAGAATAAACTAGTGTCAACTTCTTGTGTATTAACACCAAAGTGATAAGAATACTGCCACGACTTAATATGCTTTGGTGGAATTGTAAAGTTATGAGAGAAACTTACTAACTCAAAACCATGTACCTGATTGTGTGCTTCTCCAGGCTTGCAGTCAACTGCCATATCCATACGAGCAACAAAAAAGTGCTGATGAACTGGGGCATATAGTCCTGGGGCAATTGTTGTGCCATATTTTCGAGACTCTCCTGGTTGCAGTGCTCCTAAACTGAGAATTCCGGTAAGTTTAACTTCTGCTTCAATTTTCCCATCCTGCATCCAGTGATATTAAAGATCATCTTAAGTTGCAGAACTATAGAATGGTAGTTCATTTGCCGTTAGAAAGAAAAATTAAAACTGAGATCTATCTAAAAGTTTACCAATGGTCCTGCATCCAATGATATCTTGTGCAATACATAACTACCTCAGATAGGAAGCTAGAAATATATGGTTTTCAAGAGAAGTACTAGTAAAAAGGAGATTAATAGATATGTTTCCAGGATATGATGTCTTGAAGTTATTAAAATGACTGCTGTGATACATAATACTAAATCAGAGAAGATAGCATAAAAACATTCTAAATCATTTCTATAATTTGTAATTGAGAAAGAAAAGATAGTTATACTTTTATTTTTCCATCGATTCTCAGACCTTTTAGGTTAGATCCAGACATGTGAAACAACACAAAAACTCAAAACTGACATATTTCACTACTCATCTTCAGTCAAAGGTATCCTACTTGCCTGATAGAAGTGCCAGTAGAATCCATATTCATAATTGGCAACAGTGCAAATAGAAGAAACAGTAAGACGTCTTGATCTTCGAACTTCTGCCAATCCTGTCCTCCAATCTTGGTGCTTCCACAGGATTCCATAATCTTCTTCGTGCAAACATACACAGTTTTCGGTTGTTTCAACTCCTCCAGTAAAATTTGTGAAATGAGCATCAAAATACTTTATGTATCCCAAACAATCACATCCCTGAAATGGTAACACACATTAGATTAAGATTCCAAATTGACTCATTAATGTGCAGAATCTTTAAACCGGAAAGACTGAACGTTATTTGGAAAGACAACATACCTTCTTAAGAGAGTGAGCATTCCTCCCGAGGCCATCTTCCCCAGCATCAAATGCATTCTTCCTGTAATGTGGATCATTGGGATCCCCATAGGGGACAACCATCTCCACAAAACTCAACCTATGAGCTATAGGTCTTCGACCCCGACTACCATCAACATAGGCAACCGAGTGGATAACTAAACCCTCTCTCGGAGTGAAACCAACCCGAAAGTTCCACTGTCAACCAACAATTCAACATTTATATTACAATAACCACAGAACATACCAAGCAATTATAAATGAGAAAAAAATAACCTTCTGCCACTCTACATAACGTCCATTAACTCGAAAGCTAGGTCCCTCTGGCTGAACAATCTGCAGGGGTTTCACATCACTTCTATCAACCCCTCCTCTTGTTTCACCAGGAGTGTAATTCCTCAATGGATCAGCTGGAGGTAAGGGGACAAATTTACAATCTTCAAACTCGATCACTACCATATTTTGCATATCGACAAGTACATGAATTCCTTCAACTGGTCGTGCATAGCCATTTTCCAAAGGACAGTCACTCTCGGTTCTGCAAAATAAAAGTGGTTTTGCAAGTCTGCGACTAGGAGAATCAGACTCGCGGTGATAACCGACACACCTGTAGCAGGGTATTCAATCCATGTGTGAGAGTTACAAATCAATATATTTAGTAGGGTAATTCCAGCAAACGTTTTAGGTATCAACTAACCAAGGATCAACCATGACTAGATCCATATCATCAATACCCCTTTTCTTCATTGCCTCTATAAACGGAGGGTAATCTTTTACAACAGCTTCACATTCAGCATACTCCACAGCATCCTACTCCAGGGGAAAAGAAAAGGAAATTTAAGAACAATTTTGCATCACAGAATACAACCAAATATATAATACAAAAATAGTCTAACAACGAGTTTGAATTCACATCTCAGTCCACATTTAAAGCTGGGGAGAAACATTTCATATTAACCAATGAACCAAAAGATAAACCTATGAATCTCGATGATATTACTGGAGTTTCTTGAGGTTTCCATCTGTGTGTGTGTGTATTTACTAAAAGATGTGCATTTTTCAATGGCAGTTGAACTGTTAAACCTTTACAAAGACAAATCCATTATATAAAAAAAGTTCTTTAATTACATCTAACTTATTGATTGAAATGGGTGGAGAAGTACATAAAGAAGAATTAAAAGATATTATTTTAGTTTAGCAAGCATGTGCACATCTTAATTTTTTGGCAGGAGCAGGATAAGCCAGCTCAAATTATCAGAATGTCTACTTACACAATTTTATTTACCCATCTGTTAATCCAGGTTTCATTACCAACTTTGCTCACAATGTGCATACATATATCGCACGACACCATAAAAAACTGGTACAAGATTCCAATGATCCAAAACTAACAAAAGATCACACGGTGCACAAGTCAAGAGCTAAAAACAATACTCCCTTCATTGGTATATCCCATAGTGAGTGTCAGTATTTAAGCCTTTTAGTCCCAATTCCCCATTATCAAATTAATTAGAATACATCAACAGAATAGAAATTATACACTATCATTTGTTCCCATGCTACCTTCCACAGATTCAAAGTAACTATATGGAGGTGGGTTGATAACAACCTCCCTCATATATTCCCAATTCAAATAGAGGGGATTATAGATCTGTAATTGGCTTTCGATATCTTTAAACTGGTGCCCCAAAAATGAGCAATAGCATATGGAGCAACTATTGTGATAAGCCTGAAATATCAAACATAAACAAGTATGTAATACATCCTAGTTTTTATGGGGTGCACGTACACCCAAAAATAGCCATTATTCAACAAGATGCACAGTGCCTACAGAATTGAAATGCCTATATCATATTAAAATTATCTAAGAGAGCATCAACTTTATGTAATCAGAGTACCCAAAAAGACTAATATTAACCAAATATTTAATTTTCTAGGACACAAATTAATAACATTTAGTAATAGTTAAAGAGTATGAATTCCTAAAGAAAAGATGTGCTCAAGGAACAGAAAAAACCAAGCAAAATAAGGGTATATACCATAGGCGGCTGAACATCCAAAACAACTGTGGATGAGATAACTTTTCCCCTGTGATGTCCACCTCGAGTTGTTGCATGTACTTCAGTTAGTTCAACAATCCATATACTTGTCTCATTTGATTTTTTATTGTAGACAACTAGTCTGGCCCGCCTTGGAGGAAGCTTGCTAGGAATTGTCAGTCCTCCTTTGGTTCTAGGCAGCAAAGATGGTTGGAAAGGGGAAAAGAAATAAGCATCTGCCAGTGCAACCACATGTTTATCTGGTTCAAGTAGAACCACTTCGATGAAACGCATGCCGTCTCTCACCTGAAAATAAGAGAAAATGTTCAGATGTTCAGTAATTGAGGCAAAAGACAACAACATATATCTGATCACTAAATAAATATCACAACAGATGAGTCATTATGAGATAAAAAACTGAAGAGTGAACCTCAGGGGTGGCACCAGCTGCCCTGACAGTTGCCACAGCCACAGAGATTTCAGCAGCAGATAAGGGATCCAAAGGATGAACAGTTTGAGCCCTAGGCATGACCTGGATCCCTGAAAAATCAAGGCACTAATTAACCAACTGGCTGCAAACTCAGTTTAGGGGAATGACTTAACCAACATTGAAATTCTCCTGATCTAATGTTCAGTCATAAAATAAAAACACAAAAAAAAAGTGTCATACTTCATGTCTGTAAATAGCCAAGCATTGTACACAGATGCAAACATTTAACAAAGTTGGTAGCAAATGGAATTTGACTTAAACATGTGATGTTACATGTTGCCACACGTTACTGCAAATAAAACCATTCCAGAAATATATTATAAACCCAATCCATCACCAAAAGTCTCAACAGAAATATCACCATCCTGCTAGCAAATAAGTTATTCACGTCAAAACATTTAAATGTGCTTTCAGTAGTTAAAAGGCTAGTTAATTATATGCCAGAGCATGTTTAGGTGGGCTTATAAGCTTGCTTATAAGAAGAGAGAAAAAGTATGTTTATAAGCCCAAATAAGCCTGCTCAACCATCATGCCCATATGACTGCATCCACACAACAAAGCCAATTACAGAACCAACTGTGATTTCCACTTATTTAACAATGCCAAACAAAAAGCAAAAAGAAAAAGAGAACTCAATCACTGATGAGACAACATTAGATATGAAGCTAAAGAAATATTTTCCAATTATTTAATAATAAACTACGTTGAGTGGGTGTTTGGTCCCCATTTTTTTAGGAAGAATTAGTTTTGAATAGTGATTGATGGGAGAATGTGTGGTGGAAAAGTGATGAAAAGTTTTAAATTTGTGTGTAATATTATTTTATTTGAGAATGTGTGGTTAAAAATTGGTTCCGTAGAAAAATGAATGGAAAAAAAGGAGAAAGAATGGGGCTCAAACATAGTTTAAATTTGTTATCAAGAAAAAAATTCACTGGTTCATGTAATCTCAAAGATCAAACATTAGTTGGATGATGTGATTCAATGATAAGAGGACAAACCTTTTCAACTCCATAATTTCCAAAAATATGCATTTTAAGAATGGTATGTTATAACCATAAACATGCCTATATTTTCTTATTCAATTATCAAAACTTCTTTTGAGTAGAAATATAAGCAATTGTCTGCATTCTGATGGAGTTGGAGCATTAAAATAACCAATATAGTATCCATACTTCAGAGTGGACTCCAAGCTATGCCATAAAAGTCACTTTCACTTTATATGTCGACTTTAGCTGTAAAACACTAATGCTTGAAACATTATAAGACTGCTGACGCACTCCAATTTCAATCTACCAATCATAGGAAACGCTCACTGTTCTCACTTATTTATCATTCATTGAAAATTCACATTTTTAAGGATAAAAATTCTGAATGACCCAATATATTTTTCTCTTTTAAATAAGGTCTGAATTTTATACAATCATGTAAAAGGCTGGTAACTTCTGGAGACAGAAACTGACAGATAGATTAGCTAATAAAACATAAATTATCTATTTGATTCATTTCGTTTCTATTCACAGACACGTGTAATCAAATTTAATCATTCATTAGCAAAAACAAGAACAATATACGAATAAAACGTTAATGAATCATATGAGACATGTAGAAGGGGCAGAGAGATGAAGCATTTGAACTGGACCACAATCAAGAATTCAAGATGTGAAATCAAATAAATGTACAGCGCATGCATACAACTATTTGTCAACTCAAACAATATAGACATTTATTATGTATGTATATCCTATAATTTTTTTTAGGATGATGATAATGAGAAAAGATTACCTTTAGTAGCGGCGTTAGATGAAGGCCCGGGTCGGATCACAGACGCCATGGCAGCAGCTTTCTTGTCCCGCGGACCTTCGGCAGTCGCAGACGGAATACTCCAATCAACAGCAGAGGCAGAGGCCGCCTCACGGCGGACACCGGCAACGGCAGCCGCCGATTTTCCACCATCGGCAGCGCAACAAACATTAGTAGGCGTCGCCTTTTTCGCAGTTGTGGCCATTGTAACTGATTAGCAAGCTCACCCAATCCACCGCAATGCGAGTCGCAATCTACTGACATACAGCAACCACAGTAATCTTCACACTTCCACCACCACCGCCACGGCACCACCACCGCCAAACCTCAATCTGAAAATTTAACACAATAAAAAATTATTCCAAGCCTGAGACTGAAATCTAGGGCTTTCCTTCGATCAAGACGCGCCTGTATCTATAGATTCATTAATGCATATAAAGAGAAGGTGTGGGTGTGTATATATAGGAAATGGGGAAACTACACATGATGGGGGGGGGGAGGGGGCGCTCTAAAATGCCTATTTGGATTATTTTTGTACTTTTTTATAAATGGGCTTATCGGGTCTAATTAGATAAGTAATGGGTGTAAGATTGATAGGTGCAATTGCTTCCTTGATACTATTTTGATACTTTGCTTGATAAGGACAAGACTTTTAGATATGTATGATTTTGCTACTTACAACGTACCTTTCTATATAATTTGGACCTTGACTGGTACATAAAATTTAAAACTTATTTAAAAAAAGACTTCAATTATTGTAATCGACGCCAATATGTCCAAATTCTATAGAGAGAAGGTACATTGTAACCAGCAAAACCATACAGTATCAAACACTTGGCCCCGTATCATGCAAAGTTAAAATGAGAATTTATACTCGTACTCACTTAAACCATAGTGAATCAAAAATAATTTGATTATGGGTTTTGAATCAAGAATCGAACTGTTCTTGGGTCTAATTGCTGAACCAAAATTTGATTCAATTTCAGTTTTTTACTAATTTCTTAATTGAATTGTAATTTATATTTAAATAATTGATAGTTTTATCGTTAAAAGAGAAAGCATGAATATGAAAATTTACATTATAGTTCACATACAATTTATGTTAAATAATATTATCTAATATCACTGGTGCTGAAATAAACATCTGTCTAATTTTCAATATTTGGACTCAATTTCTGGATATCGACCCATGTTAATAACTTTTGTGAACGAGAGTTTAATTAGACGAGTCTTAGGTCGTTTTCATGTAATTTAATTAGCATTAATGAAAATTAATATAATTTGCATCACATTTCCTCGGGTATCAATTCTTGATACAAATAAACAAAATTATCTAAATGCCAGCTAGCATTACTCCAACTTTAATTAAGTAACATAATTTCATTGAAAATATTATTTTATCTTTTCAATTCATGATTTTAACAATTTTCCAATTTTTTTTTTATTTCTTGTGCAATTTATTTTAGGAAATCCGAAACGTAACAACCCAGTTTATATTTGATTTATTAGCTTAAATACTGCATTTCAAAATTCTTTTTAAAGGATTTTGGATGATTAGGGACGGCAAAATGTTCGGTCTTGTATTGCTCCACCCATTTATGTAGGGATGCATATTCTAATTTTAATATTTAAAATAACTAAGTAAATAGAACAAAAATATAAGATATTTTAATTCTTGTCCCATCTATCAATAATCTTTCGGCAGTAGGGCCGTAGTATCCGTTTCCATCTCTATCCGGTACCCCAAAACTCCTAGAATTAAACTATTCGTACACTCTATGTATACAATAAATTTGACATTTACAAGACGTGTCAAAATTTAAGTAATCGATTGTTTAAAGTGTTTTTAAAATTAATATATGAAAATCTGTCATTTCATAATAATGTCAAATTTAATTTACATATAACAAAATTGAAACTCCCAACCAGGCCCTAACATGATCATATCCTAACTAATCACAAATATGAAACAAGACAAACCGTATGACGTGGAATCCTAGCTGCCTAACATGCTTTACACGTAAATACATGTTATTTTCATAAGATTTATGTATTAAATTTAGAATTTTGCTAGATGTACATTCTTGTGTACATGTTCCATGACATTGCTTCCAAATGTGACGAAATCTGGACGGTAATGTGAAAATGTGTTGAGGAAATTGAAGGTTGTGGTAGTGGCATGTGGAAGAATGTAAAAATTAATGTAAGATTAGTTGTACACGTAGTATGAAGGTTAAATTAATGTAAGGCAAGATGTACATCTAGCATGACTGTTAAATTTAATTTATCTATGAAAAAATAAATATTAAATGATATATTGGAACCTATTTATATGTTTTGGGAAAATTGCATGAGGGCACTTATCCTTTGAATTTTCGTGCGAATGAGTCCTCCAATCTTCAAATCTTGGTAACGTTGTCTTCAACCTTTTACATTGGTGGTCCTAGCAAAAAGATTGCAAACGTTAAATAAGCATTTTAAAGTGAAATGTGCACACTTTTAGCAAGAGCAAAATCATGTCTCCTTTGATTATTGTGAAGGAATTCCCCCAACAACCTAGAATGCATCTCTGCTCGTGCATTGCCGGACACGAAAACGTTACATATAAATTTCCAGTTCAATAATATTCTTCTCTTTTTTGAAATTGAAGGGTTGAATACGACATTTGCAATAATCTCATGTCGTAAAAGGAAACCCTTCTCCTTTTGAAATGCTTACATGAAATGCAGCGTCGGTGAAAAGTTGAAAGAGTGGATAAAGACAGCACTGCAATTTCTAATTTGGACCAAAAAAAAAAAAACCATTGTCAAGAGCTACAAATATTAAAGTCCATGATATGTCTATTTAGATTTAAAAGGTCGTGGATCCATTTGCACAAAACGCATAAGTTAAGGACATCCGATACAATTTTCTCTTCATTTTATCTCATAGCCGCTTAGGATTGATAAGATTGTAGGCTTGAGTAAATTAATTAATACTACATAGAAATTTTATATTATTTTTAATGTATCTAGACTTTGTTAATGTTACATTAATTAATTCAAGTTGCAAGTACCATAATAGTGAATTAATGTTGTATTTATCCAAAAGTATCATAAAGATTCCCCATGCATGTTCACATATTCTTGATTCATACTACAATAATTGGACTTGGAAATGACCAAGCGTCTATCATCTTTGTCCAAAGCAAAATTTCTATTTCACATTGGAATTAAAACAAACAAGTTTATAGTAACCTATTTCGAAAATTGAAGCAAGCGAACGATAATTTAGGTGGTTGGACATATTTCGTGTGGATGTAAAATTATTGTACATAAAAGTAACACTTTCTCATTAGTATAACATGTTCAAAACGTAGAGAGCACACAAAAGTTATACAATTTATTGTGATTGCAGGTGATTTATCATATTCAAGCTTCTAAGTAGAAACTAATTTAGGATCGAGTTATAAATCGGACTAATATGTAGAAAAATATAAATTTACACTAAAAATATTTTTTTTACCCTAAAAAAATTAACGATCGAGGACTGGGCGAGGCTATCGGCCCGATCCATCCTAAATTCGTCCCTAATTCTAAGAGATAACTATCAACGAACGTAATAAAGAACATTATGAAAAAAATATCGAGACTAAAATATATTTTTCAACAAGATCAAGATAAAGTTGTACATGAAATAGAAATTTGTCACTGGTAAATTGTTGGGTGCCCACTTATTTTAAGTCATTTTCATTTGATAATTCATGTGACAACTCTTTGATAATTTAATTTCGTGGACTCTCATCAGCCATTAGCACAATTCACGTTTTAGTATATGTTTGAGTTACATTAAAATTTTCATTCTCATTTTTTGCCTCTATTTGGTACACATTAAAATTTTTATTTTCATTTTTCTATTTATTTTCAACCACACATTTTTCTATAAAATAATATTTTTCATTACATCAATAATTTTCCTTCTTTTTCAATCACATATTCTCTATCAATTTACTATTTCAGAATATATTCTTCCAAAATAATGTGGCTTAAACATATCCTTCTGCTTATTTTAAATCACATATTTTTCAATAAAATAATATTTTTAATCATAT
This sequence comes from Fraxinus quadrangulata, assembly GCA_903798255.1. Taxonomy (NCBI): domain Eukaryota; kingdom Viridiplantae; phylum Streptophyta; class Magnoliopsida; order Lamiales; family Oleaceae; genus Fraxinus; species Fraxinus quadrangulata. The sequence continues at coordinate 2,046 of CAIGRB010152833.1, read as the reverse complement.
TAATAATTTTTCTTTTTTTAAAAAAATTTATTTTCTCAAATGCTTTGGGAAATTCAATGACATGACTTATATTAATACAGCATTTTGCAAGGAACAATAATAGCCGTTCGATCTATATCTTGATGAGGTTTCATCTCAATCCAATTTGGTCTCTTTAGAGTCTAAAGCCTAGGTCACATCTTCGACATTTGAACCTTTCCAACACGTCAAATGTCGTATCTTGACAAGATTTGGTGTAGATCAAAATACAACATTTTTAACCGTCAAATAACCTAATAAGTCAGGAGATTTTTGGAGTGGATCTATTAAGGTATTTCAATATTTTGAATCATCCACTACATTCCATATATTTCGTAAGGGAAACCATTTGAATCAACGTAATTATAAATATCGAACTTGAATTTAAACTACCGATTCAAATTCAATTATATATAACATTTTCATAAAAAAACAAATGTGACGTGTGCGAGTGATATGATTCCATTATTCAAAAGAATGAATCTAATTAATTATGGTACTTACTACTCGGGCATTACAAACTTACTACCTGTTGATCGGGTCATGGATCAGAATGAATAAATTGGGAAAAATAAAAAAATTTATAAAAAATGACAAATTTGGTTTCAGAAAATCGAGTATCCACTGTTCCAGTTCAAGAACAAAGTATCGTCCAGGACCTAATTAATTTCGATTTTCTTTTTGGAACCAAACCAAACCTTTGATTCCGGTATGAGATGTTTGATTTCGATCAAAATGTGACACCTATTTATAGATTAGATTTGTTAGGAAAATCTTGTTTAATGCTCCTTGCGACAACTCTACTTTTCTCACAATAATATATAGACTAATTATAGAGTATATTGATTATGAATTTATGAAAGTCTTGTTTTTGGTTACATTTTCCATATCTCTGAAATGACTTTTTATTTAAGAAGTGGAGTAGAAGTCAAGAGGGTTGTATCAATTGATAAGTTGGCTTGGAAAGCATAATTAAAAAGAAAAAAACAATGTATAATTTCCTTCAACGACTATGCCCGTCTTATTTTTTCTTACAAACCATGATAGGCGTTTAAACTCATCTAGATCCGACCCATTATATACCCCTAGTTATTAATGTTAATATAACCATTATTGAGTCCCAAAAAGAACAATAGAAAACAAAGATTAATAGGTGGATAGTCTTATCACTGTTTGGAAATCCACTTATAACCGCATAACAAGTCATTAGATATAGAGGACTAACACATAACTTACAAAAATGAAAAGACACAATTTACATAATGAAACCACATCCACAAATAATTTTCTAATCTTTCTAAACTTAATGCCCTTTTCATAACCCATGGGGGTCAATTTACAAGGGATTTCACTTTTGGATGTGGAAATAAAAAGACACCCACCATCTACTCCAACTACCTCCACTAAGCTTTAGAATATAACAAAATAACAGGCAGACTTTTGTGTGGAGCAATGATTTTCCTTGTGCATTTTTCTTCCCCTTTAGAACAACTTTTTTTGGAGCCAATGGAAACAAGTCAACCACACCATTACTAAAGGAATTCTTTACTTTTCTTTTTTTTTGTATGATTGAAATTTTAGTGAACGATGACTGTAATTATAATTATAATTGACCTAAGATAGTAAAATTGTTTATCGTATAAGTTCTCTCTTCAATTGTGTGTGAGGTGGAGGGGACCTAATGGGTTATGTGAATCAAGTTCGATAAGGAGTTTGTCGTCAAAATCATGATATTGAAAATAATTAAAAACGTCAGGAATATAGAAAATTCGAGTGGTTGAAACTGAAACAGTTACTTTCGAAGCAACAGAAGAGTATGGAGTTTTAACTTGTACGAAATATGTATGACCTTCAAAGACGAGAAGTTGTAGCAATGACAATCGAGTCACCTATATAAACAATGTGAAGTTTGTCCTCTTCAATTGTCGTTACAAGTTAATACAGAATGAGTCGAGATAAGTGTACGTTAATTTGTCCTTTAATCCTCAATCATGGATGGTCTTGTCAATCTCTTTAGTAGATGGGACC
>CAIGRB010152827.1:24590-37406 GCA_903798255.1 Fraxinus quadrangulata | reverse complement strand
TTATATTCTGCGTGATCACATAGAACATCCAAAATATTCACTTTATTTTCTGTAAATGGCTGGGTGATCACCCAGCATTTACACCATGTGATCACATAGAAGAAATATTTTCTATCTAGTAGATTTTGATCCCCAAGTTTTGCTTTATCAGATTTTGGCCCCGTTTCCTCTTTCTCCATGCCATCACATCCACAATTTGTTACGTAGTGTAGTTCCATGCTCGATTCGCCATTTGGGTAAGCTTTTGAATAATTTTATTTTAGTCCCTGAACTTTCATTCCCTTTCCTTTTGGTCATTTTTTGCACATTTTCGCACACTTTTCATTCAATCCATCAATGTAGTCCTACAAACGTAAATTATATCGAATTAAGCCATATTTCAATATATATCTCAACAATAGTCCATGTTTTGTGATCTAAATAAGTGCGCAAAGCGCCCTTATCATTTAGCTTTAAACTTCTATAATTGTTCTTTACAATGTCTTCTTAAAGCGACTCCCAAAATATGTCCTATGATTCTGGCACTGAGAGTTCTAGATTTATAAATGATCCCCTTAGTTCTTCTTCTTTTTCTTCTTCCATAAAAGTATTGTATATTGAGGTTTTGTCTTACTCTACAGTTACTCATTCTAGTATTTGCATTAACCCAACTTCTTAGGCAATGGGATAGTTCCCAACTTAGGGTTGAAGTGCATGATGAGGCGTGCGAACCTTTGAGTGAGTCAGTTAGCATTAATGAGAGTGATTGTAAAGTTTTTAAAGCTTGGAAAATTTTACCAACCTTACTGAGCAAGATTTGATTAAAATTCAGGATGGATTTAGTGTCCCTAATGATATAGAAGTATTGTGCCCTGTGTAATTTTAAATTGTGGACCGTCTCTCTCATGATTGTATAACCATTCATAAACATTCAATGGACATGAGACTTAGAATCCACTTCCATCACTTCTTTTGTGAGGTTCTTTTTTCCTTTAACATTAATCATACCCAACTTACTCCAAGTTGGTGGGTCCATATGGTTGTGTTCTTTTTTGTTGTGGAGTTCAGCGGGAATAGAAATGAAGCTTTCATTGGATGCATTTTGATCAATTTATCATCTCGTAAAAGCGATAAATAAAGTAAAGTTTCAAAAAGGGTATTACAACCTTTCTTCTTGTTCTAGGATATGCTCAAAATTTGTAATTACTCCTAATAAGTTGAATAACTAGAATAAGAGTTTTTTTTTGTTCGAGGAAATTGAGAATTTCAACCTAATGAGCATAACCCTTCGGTTGTTACACCTCCATTCCATAGCGAATACAATAAGTGTTGATTCTCCATTCCTATTTTTCGTTTTAAATTTTGATATTATCTCATTTTGACTTGTTGGTGTAGGTAAGCAACAAAGCTCTCTTTAAGGTCTAGCTCTTAGCGATCTTCATGTCTAGTATTACCTATTTTTTGCTTGAGTTTTTAGACTTGCAAAGCTAAAATATTGCTTCATCATTTCAACTCAATTTTTTACAACATTGGCATTCCAACTACCATGTGTGAGTTTATGATTTTCGACTTTTCGTATTTTACTTTCTCATTTAATTTTTAGGCAACCTCTGACTTTCCCTTTTATTTTGCAGTACGGATTAATTTTTAATGCAATCCCTTTTAAGACCTTCAAGCGCTAGAAGATTTCAGAACCTCCCATCTCCCAGGATTTAACTTCCAAAAGGCCTGAAGGAGCTAGAAATGTCCCTCCACGGGCAATCAAGGATGTGACCAAACGACATTTGCCCTCATAGGGGTCTGGAGAATCGAAGTCCCTATTGCTACTTCTATTCAATGGTTTTTTCCCTTGAAGACTGTGCCTCATCTTCACCCGTTCTTGCTAGGGATCCTCCCAAAGAGAGGAGAAAATGCCAAATAGGTCCGAGCAAATTTCAATCCTAAAATCTCTTATTCTCCTAGGGAATCTACTCAAAAATTTGGGTCTTTATTTAGTCCTTGCCTGAATGAAAAGTTGGATTCGAGGATTCTTTCTGCGCTTTCCCCTTTTTTCTCGGACCGTGAGATCTACCTTTACTTATTTTAATTAGCCTTTGGAAAAATTAGCAGATGAGCTTACCTTAACACAAGGGGGAGAAATGATTGATGCTCATATGATGTGAGATGTAGTACTAAACTACGACTAGCAAACAAATTATGAGATTTACATTTTGTAGGTTTATAGTTTGGATAAGAAAGTTTATTCTTTGAAGAAGAGGTGTGACACTCTTCAAAGGAAACTGGAGGATGTTGAGAATGAGAAAACTAAATATGCATCAAAAATGTTTAAACTTATGTTAATAGAGAGGCTACTCTTGTTAGTCGATATCAAGAGGGTCTATAAAGGCTTGGAAGAGGCCAAGTTGAACTATCAAGCCTATGTTAGACAGTTGATCATTTTCGATCTTAAGGAGGAGCTTCAGTTGGCGAAGGTTGAGAAATTTCTTACCAACAGAGATCTTGAGAGTGCAAGGAATGAAATGATTTTACTTTATAATGAATTGAAAAATTGTGATACAAAGCTTACAATTTAGAGTTAAACCTTGCTGAAGGGGGTGCCCATGATGCCAAGCTTATCGAAGAAGCCATGTAGGAAGGGGACAATAAGGTTCTTGACATTATTATAAACTTTTATCCTGAATGGAATATGGATTTTTTGGAGGCTCGCAAAGAAGATGTCGAGGACACCTTATCTTGCTCCGTTGCTCCGTTGGCCGTAGATAATTCATCCATTCCTGTTGTACCTCCCCAACCTACGGATTATCAATCTATTCCTTTAAGAGGAGTTGCTGCTATCCCTAAGTGAGCCGACATTCCTACTCTTACTCCTATTTCTCGTTCCGAAGCGAGTGTTCCTCTCTGAGGGTAATATTCAAGTTAACCAATAGGATACAACTTTTGAAAATCTACAGCCTTTGTTAATTTTGAGAAATATTTTTATTCTTCTTATTTCTTTATTGTAATGATACTTATTGGTTCTTATAATTGGAATCGCCTTTTTTAACTTATTTATTCAAGTTTGCATTACTTTATTCGTTTGTCATTTAATCATGTTTCGCATAAGCCAATTTATCTATTCTGTATGTTAACAATATAACTTACAATTTATGACATTTTATTCACTATTCGTTACAATTGAAAAAGATCAAAGGATCACGATCATAACTTATGTCATGACTTTCGTAATTTATGTATTTCACACGTAGTTACAATGATTTTTTAGTCATGACATCAAATTTCCATGTGGATGGATTTGGACTCACCTTTCGTAATTGGCTTTTGGGGGGTGAAATTCAGTCCTCCTATTTCCTTGGCGGAATGGACCTTACCTTGGGCTAAAATTTCATTGTGGGTGGAAAAAGACTCGCCTTTTATCATAATTTCACTATAGGCGGAAAGAGGCTCGCCTCATCAAAGTTTCACTAGAGGTGGAAAGTGTTGATTAGAAGGATAAGGTTTTGATTATAACAAACAAGTTAATCTTGTTTACGTTACAATTGATTTTAAAGTGATTATCATTTTCAAAGCATCCTATGAAATTCACTATAAGATGATATGAATGCTTGACTTATATGAGAAAGGGGGAATACATGTATGAAAGATAGGGGAATGTATAAACTATATGTGACATCTAACATGTTCTCGCTTAGCAATTTATTCCCGATCATCTTTGTTTATCATAATAAAAAAAGGAAAAATTGTTGACCTATGATTGACTTCGTGTTTTGATTATAACAAATATATTGCTTTTATATCTAACAATTGAATTAGAGTCGTTATAGCTAAGTTGATCAATTGAAGACATAGAGATCGCTATCAAAAGACTCACACCAAATGTTCAATGAAAATCGAGATGGAAGCCTAGCATTCACGCAAACTTAATCAAGACGAGCAATTCAACGGTCAAACATTGAAGATATTAAACTTAGATGTTTTGATTCATATGTAATGGTAAAAAAACTTTAATAATTAGCAATGAATCTTGAAAAGCTCAATTTTGATTTTATGCACAAAAAATCACGACACAAAACGTTTTTATTTTTCAAAGGTAAAAATCGTAAACTTAAATTTGAATTATGTCAAATACCTTGAAAAATCATTTAAAAATGTCTTTAAAGAAATTACATTTGCTAAAATAACAAAAGGAGGACGTCGGGGCACGCCTACCGGATGTCGGTAGGGTAGATTTTTGCCCAAAGATCATATTTTTGACCGTTATCAATTTTGACTCAAACGGTTAGTTGGCCGTTCGGTACATACCGGACGTTCAGTACGGATTGTTCGGTTGGACAGAGATTTTGACAGTTTTGCTCCTATAAATACTATTTCATTCTTCCATTCAAAAAAATGAATTTTGAGGAGTATCAAAAATGAGATATTTTCTTAGAATTATTTGAGCTTTCACTTTTCATTTACTTCATTGATTTTTTCATATCAAAACTTTGATTGATCTAAACTCTTCTAATTATCATCTTCATCAAAGTTCTTCATATCTTTTTTTATACTTACTTATTTCTATCATTAATATAAGAGAGATATATTTTGAAGTGTTAAACTTACATTGTGTCAATTTTTCCACTTCTCTAAAACTTTGATTGATTGAATTAAACTTTGAAATCATCATATTCATCAAAGTTTTCACAATTAAAACTTGAGCTTTCATTTATTACTATTCATTTAGCCTACTCATCTCTTAGTACTTAACTTATTTATATTATTTATCAAGAGAGGAATTTTATTGTAAAATCACTTTGATAAAATGTGGGTCATGTTGAAGTCTCTTGAAGATCAACATTGTATAAGGATTGATGCTCATTGTTGTAAGTCACCGTATGGATCATATTGAGGTCCCATAAAGCTCAATAGTGTGAGTCGTGTTGAGGTCCCGTAAAGCTCAATATTAAAAAATGATTGGTGCTCCTTGGTTGTAAGTCATCGGAAGCGTTGTAAACGGTTGGATTGCACCATAAGTCAATCAACATAGTGAAAATTGCCTTGCTCGTGCCGGAGAGCTTGGTAATGGGGGACGTAAATCATTGCATTGGATTGAACCTCCATATTATATTGTTTGCACTCTCTATCTTTTCTCCTTAACGTGTTTTTACTTTGTGCAAATTTACATCGTTCTACTTGCTTGCTTAATTGTGTTTAGTTGTCTTCTATTCATATTTATACTTACTATTTGAATTAATCTATTTAGTTTTTACTTGCTTGAATTTAGATTAATTCTTCGAAAAAGTTAAAAAACCAATTCACCCTCCTCTTAGTTAGTCAATCTTGGGCTTTCAGAAAGAGGCTAGCCTTTCATCCTTTCCATGTTTTCATCAAAGTTTTCAGTAATGCAACCTTGTTTTAGGTCTATCCTTAGTTCAATTATTTCTACATTTATATTTCTCCTAGTACATGCGAAGTTATCTTTTCTAGCAGGTAAAATTTTCAACTTACCCTTCACGGTATCAAATGATTGCTTTTCTAACAAAGATTTTCAAGCATGTCCTTACTTTTTACCATCAATGTGGTATTAGCTATTGGAACCCTTGGGGATGCTTTTCTCAAGATGTTGAGGTAGCCTTCACATGTAATCGCTTGGTTATCCTTGACACTAGCTATTCCTTTTGGAGTTTCAATTTTCATGCAGGTGATAAATGGATGTTAATGCTTTCACTTGCCTCAAGGAAAGTCTCCCTATAATTTTGTTATAAGCAGACCCACTGTCCATGACTAAAAAGTCCATATATTCCTGGAATATAGTTGGCTTTTTGCTCAACTCAGTTGTTAAAGTAATTTGCTACCTTGGGACCAACCTGTCATTAATGAAACCATGCAAGGTTTCGACCGTAGGTACCCTAGGGTAATCAACATGTATCTGATCAAAAGTACCTCCAAATAGAATATTTACATAACTACAATTATCCACCAGCATATGGTTAAGGCCATTGAAATCTATTATTGTTCGCACTGCTAATGTATCACAGTGGGGATTTATGATTAGTTCATCATAATTATTAAGCATTATTGGAAGATATACAGTTTTAGGATTACCTCGAATCCAAAAATTCTCCAATGTGGGCTTTTTAGCTGCGCGAGCATAGTTTTTTGGGCATTCATCATCTCTCTGCTGCATAAGGGTCCCCGATTTAGTATTGATTTTCTTATCGGAGGTCAGGAGTGTGGAACATTTACTAATGCTTGAGATGACTCTACATGCCTCGCCCGCATTTGCCCTCGTCCTTTAGCACTTGGGTAATGAGGCTTTCGACTTTAAAACCCATGTCCTCACTTGCTGGCTTTGCATATTTGCCCTTTTAAGTACTTTAAAGCAGCCATTCGTATTATGGTCCTTGGTGCAATGGATTTTGTAGAACTTTGCCATTTGAGTTCAGGGAATTGATGTACTTCATCGATAATTTGCAAGGAAGCTGAGAAAATCACCTACATTTTTTCTTTGGGCTCGTCAAATGTAAGTACTGTTGTTCTGGCAGTTTGGATACATATGTCGAAGCTTTTCCGTTGAAAACTTAGCCTTGCTCTATCTGCTTTCGATTTTCAATGGTAGCCTCTATCTGGATCTAATTCTATATTAGACTTACCAATCCATCCATAAGGTGTACTTAGCTTTTTCACTTGATACGGTCTCTAAAGTGATCGAGCACTAAATGGTGTGAAGTAGCTTTTAAAGGACTCTCTTTCTTCCTAACTCATATCATTCAGCCTCGTGGTCGATACCTACCCACCTTGTTTCCAGCGAACACCCCCATAAATGCCTGCTTCGACTGTGGCCAACTCCTAATAGAACCTTATGGTAGCTTACTATACCACCGTTTAGAAAATTTATTCAATGTCAAATGGAAGCCTTGACACTTGAATACGGGGTTCGCTATTTTCAACGTCATTTGTGTCATGTACTCGTACATAGCTATGTCAACGAGCCGAGTCGAGCCGAAAAAAAAAGTTCTGGCTCAGCTCGAGCTTTTTTAGGCCGAGCTTTTTTGGGCTCGAGTTGAGCCCAGGAAAAAAAATGAGGCTCGGCCCACTAAGGCTCAGGCCGAGCCTCATTTTTTTTTTTGCCGGGCTTTGCTCGGCTCGTTGACATAGCTATGACTACTTGGCTTAGCCTGAAAGTCGGTGAAATATGTCTACATTATCGTCTTAGCTAAACAAATTTTAGGTAATTTTGTACATTGTTGTAGTCAAATGTAGGAGTCCTATCAATCATATTATTCGTGTAGTTAGGAAGATATCTGAATGGAACAGTTTCAGGAGGGTTCAGCGTAGTATGTGACTTCACTTGTGTTATTATCAAATTTGTGCTAATCAAAATTTACTGATCATTTTTGGTTCCTTCTATTAGCTGTAGAAATCTTACATAGGTTGTACATGGAAAATCCTGTTACAACTAAATTTTCTCAAAGTCGAACTTCTAAAATGTTTTCAAGTTGCTGTTGAACTTTAGAAATTAGGCCATATTTAATTGTCACATTTTCCATGAAAAATGTCACATATAAGGAAAATGAATTTCACTTTGACCGTTTGATTGCAACATGTAAATGGAAACCGAATTCCAAGGTACAACCACTATAAACTGTATTTTCTTTGTTTTCATGGAAAACGAATTCATATAAGTTTGATGAGTTTTTATTTTCCAACAACACGGAATTGGAATTCCTTTTCACATTTACCTATCAAACGGATCCTTAATAGAGTTGATACTGAACCTATAAAAATGCTATTTCATCTGTTATCTACTATTTTGAAGTCAACAAATTTGATGAACTTATTATGATAATTCATCCGTCATCGTAACTACCATGTCGATGAAATTGTCTCAGTTGCAAAATTTTTGGCCCTTATTGTTCTACTTTGCTCGTGAATTTGGGAAGATTGTGTGTTTTCACTAATCTTGACAATAGCTGAAAAATAAAAACAGTCTTTTGAAAAATAAACAACTCCAAAAAAGGATGACAATTGACCAATAAAGTTATCAATGAGCTCAATCCTTTAGATTGATCAATTTGTAAAAGTTCGTCAGGTCTGGGCATTGTATTTAAAAAAAAAAAAGGATTTATAGGTGCCAGGGTTGGTCCTGTGATTTTCGGGCCCCGATGCGAACTCCCAAAATTGGGCCCCCCAAATCAACTCTCTTGCACTTTATTTTTTCATTATAAGACGAATAAAATTATCCAAAAATGGCTCTTCCTTGATTTCTTTTGAGAATGAAATGTGCTCATCATCATTTTTCAACTCATATGATCTTGCCCGTTGGTCTTCACGAAGATAACGTTAGGCTTTCCGCTCTTCGACCTTCACGAAGATAACGTTATATGAAGTATTCGTTAGGCTTTCCGCTCTTCGACCTTCACGAAGATAATGTTGGTTATACTTCCTGTCACGAGAGTTCACCTCATTTGCAAGCCTCTCCAGCGTAGGTTTATTCATATGCCACTCCCTTCGCTTTTTCCGGCATACTAACACAACTTTTTGACACCTGCAAGTTGCTTCTGATTTCTCAGGAGTAGCTGGTAACATGTTCCACTTCATTCTCACTAGATTCACTTTTAAAAATTGTCATCATGTTTTCAAACTTTGCATGTACAGATGCATTCCCTGCTGTTAGTTCCTTAAGGCTTTTCGCTATTTCTTCCGTCGCTCCGAATTCGCATCACTGTTCACTTGATCATCGTTGAGTTCTTCCGTCCAACTTCGAGCGCTTTTACTTTCTTCAAATTTTCTTCCGTTGGCTCATTATTTTTCAGATTTCAACCCCTGAATCCCCTTTTTTCCCAATACCTAGATTTGCCATTTTTATCAAATAATTCCCTTTTTCTAAGTAAATTGTGTCGTGTCAAGTTTCGACTTCGATCTCACTTCAAAGCTAAGGAAAGACTTGTCCTAACTCAGTGGTTTTAGATTTTATGTAACATTTAAATTGATTGTTGGATTTTTATTAATGTTTTTTTTTGGAATTAACTGCTTTCTATTATGATTTAATGAAATATTGAGACACTGTCATTTGCATATTGGAATTGCTTGTATTTTTATGGTTGAAATTATCATTAAAAATAGATTAGTATTCATTTATTTGTTGAATTTCATGTCGAACAAAAAAATTTTAAGCGCAAAATCTTCACTTTCGAGCAAAAAACAAAATATTGGTGTAACGATTGTTCAAGAGAAAAAGATGATTGGGTAAAAAAAATTAACTTAACTTTTGACTCCACAATGAGAAATGAGTAACTCCGCCACTGAATTCAATTACCTATCAAGTAATAACGTGTTCAATAGGTTAGATTTAACAAACCCTAAACATGTTTAATATAAAGAAAATGTTAAATTTGTATTCATATTTTTTTTTTCGCTAGCGTCAACTACTTCATAAGAAACATACCTTAATCATACATTAATTGTTATACAATATTAAACATGACTAGTTAAACTATAAAATATTTACATTCTTTTTCTTTAATAATATTATTTATCTTAACAAACATGCCAAAAATATATAAGCAACAAAAGTGTCTAAATTTACGTTTATTTTGTCCAGTTTGAATTGTACTTGTCAATATTCACTATTATAGTGAAAGAAAATAATGAGGTTGTGTGTCTTGCTTAAATGGCAATTGTCAAGATTCATAATTATAGTCGAGAGAATAATTGCGTGCTAATTTTGGAACACGAACAAGATAAAGGGCCAATTGGCAACAAAAATAGTAGAATTGGGATGAAGTTAGATAACAAACACATTAGGTCATCTATTACTTGGACAAGATGGTCCGGTGGTCCCTAACCTTAACTTTTCGATATTTTCTTGAACGCGAAAGTGAGTTTCAATAATAAGGGTTATGGAAAGTTGTAAGTGGCCCCTCTCATTATAAGATGTGATATGTCTTACAATTGCCATTTTCCCCTATTTTTTATCAATATGGTCTGAGGTCAAAGGTGATGAATTAATGAAACCTTGTAAATCTGTCCTGCCAATCTCGACTCGATCTACTTTGAGACGGGTTTACCGGAGAAATCTCTGTTTGCCAAAAAAACATGGACGAGATCGTGTTTATAAACGAGTCCTCATTATTTAATTGAAACTACTAAGTGAATTGATGTATTTTAAATAATTGTGTTTGACCTAATTTTATAGTGATATTGTAATTTTGGGTGGCGTTGATATGAACTCGTATCTCGTTATAGAACTGGTATTTCCACTGCATAAGAGCCCAATGAAATATTGGAGAAGTTGTAAACAAATAAAAACATAGAAATTTGCCAGTGATATGTGAAATGAAGGTAAATTGAATAATGAATAAAAGAATTTAGAAATAAGAAAGTTATTCTTGAATTAACATAATAACCAAATCTTTAGAGGGAGAACTAGACTAATCCTCAATGAATAGACAAGCAAATATAGGATACATTTCACATGGTATAGGAATTTTTTTTCCTCAAATGCTCAATATCAAATTTAAAGGTATAGATCGACCCAACATGATATGGGATGGGTCATGTCAGAGCTAACCCATCTAGAGAGGGAGACCTGGCGGACTTGGATCTTTAGACCTGAGCTCGTGCATTTGGTATTTCTAATTTTTGTGTTCTTTTTCAATTTTTGGTCTTTATTTTTTCGACTTGATGATTTTGGAGGTGAAAATGGATTGACTCCAATCAATTCGACTCTTGTCAAGAACCTAGGTTCGATTTGACCCTTTAGCTGGTGGGCTTTATGGATCAAGTCAAGCCTTACACAAGTCCATGACCCAGCTCATTCTTTAAAATTAATTAAAAAAAATTGAAACTCTCCTCATTTGTTGAGCTTGATACCGACTACTTTTTATGTAGATGGAGTTAAAATTATACAAGAATAAAATATTATATGTACATTTTTTCTCGAAAGTCAGAAAAAATTAATGTAATCAATATTTAAAAATTACTTTGTAAGCAAAATACTAGCTAATACTAATTGGATTTCACCTGTACCTATATTTGTAACATGGACAAGGGAAAAAGAAGTACCAAAGTGTTGAGCATCTTCACAAAAATTAACGTAGCTCAATAAATAGTGTCATCGTGTGATGAAGTTAGAGCTATCAATTTGGCTCGCTGACTCGATGGCCCATGGCTCGGCCTGAGAAAATCCTGAGTCACCCTACTCACGGCTCAATTGGCCCGAGCCCGATCCAGCCATTGTGACTCGATCAGCTCGTGTCACGGCCTATTTTTGATCCACGATGAGCTTAGCCTTAAAAAAAAATAAAAAGCCAGTTACAGCACACTACCTTTTGCAGACAGTTAAATTATTGCATTGGGTAGCAGAGAAAATTGACAAGAATATGGGTCCTTAAGAAATTATTTTGCAAGTTATGATTACATGCCGCATAAATTCTGCTAAATCCTCTATTTTCTTCCCACTTTTGAAGATTTTTCACTGCTTTAATTTCTTTCCGTTAATGGAATTTACTGTGCATGCAGACTCAAGAGACCCCCAAACCCCCTGCACATCCCACTTTTTCTGCATCTAGTCATGTACTAGGCTCAAATGGAGAGATACTACGCTCAAATGGAGAGAGACAGATTAGGCAAACCATTATTAGTAGCAGCTAGCCTCCTTAATATATCTGCCTGCTATTAATAAATAAATAAATAAAATGTGAGCCGACTCTACTTAATAAGATCCAATCGAAAGCTCGGATTGAGCCAAAAAATTTTAGTTGAGAGTAGCAGCTATCTGCCCGCTATTAATAATTATAAAAAAATTGAGCCGACTCTACTTGATAAGGTCCAAGTCGAAAGCTCGGATTGAGCCTAAATTTTTTAGTCAAGCAAAATCTCAACTCGGCTCGAGCCAAAAAAGGCCATAATCATTTTTATTCTAGCCGAGCCCGAGCCTCGAGTTTCGATACTACTTGTTGACTTCCCTAGATGAAGTAACTTTGCTACAGGGGACTGTCGAATGTTCCCACTATTCTTTTTGGTGTAAGCTCATACATCTGACAAAATTTTCTCTAGATTATCACGTGTAAGTGGAGATCCAAAAGTTAATTTATTCGACATTTTGGTTTTGATATATTTTGTACACTTTAAATTAAACGTATGATCAATTATTGAAGCTAATGAAAATAACATAGGCAATTCCTAAAAATATTTTCTAGACTTAACATCCACCATTATTTCGATATCAGAAAAATGGAAAATAATTTGTATGTACTAAAAAATATAATAAAAATAGACGAGAACGAGTGATTGGTGGATAATATACACCTGAACATGGTATATTACTGGAATTGGGGCTAAGTTGTCCAGCTAATTTTTCGTTGATTACTATTTTGATTGATACAATGTCAAATTTAAAATTACTTCATGAAAATATTAAAAATATTTCTTCCATTGATGGGATATTTAATTACTTCAAATACAGTAATTTTTTGTGCAGTATCCTTTTTTTTTATCTAATTAGTGTGCAGTTACATCTATTTAACCTTTATGGTTAATATCAAACAACAAGTAAGAGTAAATGATGAAATATCAGTATATTTATTTAAATCACCTAGTATCCACCTTCTTTTTATTGTGTAAAGTAATAGCATATGAAGAAAGAGTGTTTTTGAAATAGTATTTTAATTGGGTTGGAGATATTTTTGTATGAAATTGGTCAAAGTAAACACTTTCCATTATGCTAAGCAAACAATCACCATTAGCTACAAACATTGTCATTCCTTTGTGTATTGTCTCTTGTGAAACCGTTGTTAAGACTAAACTAGAACTTGCACTAGGAGAACCGAATTAGAGTTGAGCTTGAATAGTTTCCAA
>CAIGRB010152827.1:0-22747 GCA_903798255.1 Fraxinus quadrangulata | reverse complement strand
ACATCCCACATTTTCTGCATGTAGTCATGTACTAGTCTCAAATGGAGATAGACAGATTAGGCAAACCAGTATTAGTAGCAGCTAGCCTCCTTAATATATCTGCCTGCTATTAATAAATAAATAAATAAAATGTGAGCCGACTCTACCCAATAAGTTCAAGTCTAAAGTTCAGATTGACCCTAAATTTTTTAGCTGAGAGTAGCAGCTAGCCTCGTTAATATATCTACCCGCTATTAATAAAAATAAATAAAAAAGAAAAAAAAAAGTGAGCCGACTCTACTTGTTAAGGTCCAAGTCGAAAGCTCGAATTGAGCCTAAATTTTTTAGTCGAGCAAAAGCTCAACTTGGCTCGAGTCAAAAAAGGCTCGAATTATTTTTATTCTAACCGAGCCTGAATCTCGAGTTTCGACACGACTTGTTAACTTTCCTAGATGAAGTAACTTTGCTATAGGGGATTGTCGAACGTTCCTACTATTCTTTTTGGTGTAAGCTTATACATCTGACAAAATTTTCTCTAGATTATCACGTGTAAGTGGAGATCCAAAAGTTAATTTATTCGACATTTTGGTTTTGATATATTTTGTACACTCTAAATTAAACGTATGATCAATTATTGAAGCTAATGAAAATAACATAAGCAATTCTTAAAAATATTTTCTAGACTTAACATCCACCATTATTATGATATCAGAAAAAAGGAAAATAATTTGTATGTACTAAAAAATATAATAAAAATGGACGAGAACGAGTGATTGGTGGATAATATACACCTGAACATGCAGTTGTATATTTGTAAAAAGTATTCCAAAAACTTTTGTCACATGAAATGAAATTTGCCAATCGTTATTTTGTAAATCAAAATCTAAACCGTGTGAGTGTTAATCGTTGTAAGAAGCAAATGCAATTTTCGTAACATCGACAAAATTGTAGCATAAGATAAGATAAAGTTGAGTTTCATCTATGACTTATATCCGTCATAAATGTTCTTGCTTTTAATACATTTTGTATACAGAAATCATCCAATACTTATTTTCTAATATGAGATATCGTAATAAAGTTAAGGGCACAACTAATTTTTCCAACTGTCTTTCTATGAGTTTTAGTCCATCTTTGATGATTAAATTAAAAATATGAAATACAATAGATTTGAAATGGTATATTACTGGAATTGGGGCTAAGTTGTCCAGCTAATTTTTCGTTGATTACTATTTTGATTGATACAATGTCAAATATAAAATTACTTCATGAAAATATTAAAAATATTTCTTCCATTGATGGGATATTTAATTACTTCAAATACAGTAATTTTTTGTGCGTTATCCATTTTTTTTTATCTATATAGTGTGCAGTTACATCTATTTAACATTTATGGTTAATATCAAACAAGTAAGAGTAAATGATGAAATATCAGTATATTTATTTAAATCACCTAGTATCCACCTTCTTTTTATTGTGTAAAGTAATAGCATATGAAGAAAGAGTGTTTTTGAAATAGTATTTTAATTGGGTTGGAGATATTTTTGTATGAAATTGGTCAAAGTAAACACTTTCCATTATGCTAAGCAAACAATCACCATTAGCTACAAACATTGTCATTCCTTTGTGTATTGTCTCTTGTGAAACCGTTGTTAAGACTAAACTAGAACTTGCACTAGGAGAACCGAATTAGAGTTGAGCTTGAATAGTTTCCAAACCTCTGTGTTTGGGTTGCATCTTTTTTCATGTCTATACCATTTCTCCAAGATAATCTGTCTTTGTAGAATTTACGTTGTACTTTGTGCTCTAGCTGTCCATCTACTAATGCACTTGGGTCTAGCAATTTGAAGTGTTCCTAACACTTAGCCTTTTATTTCTTTGTCTGATATTTATTAGTTTTAATGAATTATTGCTTAATCCCTTATTTATATTATTTGTTAGGTAAAACTCAATAATTGAGTGTGATATTGGAAGAAAGGGACCAAAATTAGCGAAAAATGATAATTTTCAGAGTTCATGGACTAAATTGTAAATATTCAAAATTTGATTCAAACTAAGGAACCATGATTGAAGATCATTTGGAGTTGGATGAAATTAGAAGGAAAATGACGTAAATCGTAAGAACAAGTTTTTGACGTAATTGTCTGCGAATAAAATTTAAAATTGAGTTTATTAGTTTATATTTGGATTCGAATTTTTCTTGTTTCACGCTATTCATTACAAAACCAGCTTCTCTTGTGTTTTGTTCTTTTCAAGCTTCATCAACAGTTCATGCAAGATTTGACGAGATCGAGCTTCTTTCGATAGATCCCAAGATCAAAAGAACTTTTAGACAAAAAAGAAGAGAAAAGAGAATAGGAAGGGATATGACAGAAAATTTCAATTAGGTTCAAAATCAATTATCACCCGCTTCAACAATATAGCCAGTTCAATTGAGAGCAGTCTCCAATGATGGTAAATGTTAGTTGGGAATTACGTGATTCCCATTCTAGCTCTTGCTCAACCCAATATTATATATCCTCCTTTTAGGCAACCTAATTTTTCATCTTCGGCCTAATGTCCTTAATTTGTTCAAAAATTATCAAGACATCAAGTTTTTTGGAAAAGCAACTAAAAATCCACATGAGCATGTTCAAGCTTTTCTAATATTTTATGAAGTCATTGGTCATGAAGGGATGTCGACTAATGCCTTTCGTATTGTTCGTTCCATCATTCCTTGAAGGATAGTGCAAGAGATTGCTACGTTCTTTACATGTCAGAAACATTGTATCTTGGAATGACATGATGTAGAAATTCACAATGAACTACTTTGCACATTTTTGAGTCCATCAGATCAGAAACAAAATACATACATTTAAGTAAAGGGAACTCGAGAGTTATCCAAAAATGTGTGAAAGGTTCAATGATCTATTTCAAAAATATCCTGACTCAGACATTCCTAAACAAGCTCATGTCTACATCTTCTATTCATAATTATTGTCTGAATATCGTAATATGGTCGATGCTTCAGCATGTTGATCAATGATTAAGATGCTCCATTAACAATGCAATGAGTTGTATGAAAGAATTGTAGAAAATCAAGCTATGTGGCCATACAACAAGGATATATCGACGATAACAGCAGGACTTCTCAATGTTGATGAAGATCGGCTTTAACGGCCCAAATGGATATATTAACAAAGAAGATGGATTCCCCCACTCGGACAGTGCACATGGTGCACTAGCCTATATCAATTTGTGAAGGCTACAAGTCAAATTATACAATTACAAGTTGTCCCTAGCTTCCACTCATTCAAATCAGTCTGAAAAGATACAATATACACAGAATTTTTAGAGGCGGCAGAATAACTCTTACTCCAACACGTATAACCTGGATAGGAGAAATCATCAAAATTTCTTATGGGTAGACAATCAAGGACAGGAAAATTAGAATCAGGGCAAATCACCAGGGTTTCAGCAGCAATAAAAAAGAGGCCATCATCGGAAGACTTACTTGTTAGTACATCATGAAGACTAACGCTATATTGCAAAATCAGCAGGCCTCCATTTGAAATTTGGAAACTCAAGTGGGCAGACTTATATTGTCAACAAAATAGAGAATACCCTATCAAGAAATACATAAACAAATCCACAAAAACAGGTGTCAGCTATCAAAGCCATTAAGAATGACATGGTTGACATGACATCAATCAAGTTTGATACCCATGTATATATTTCAAGCTCAAAACATCACGGAACACCATATATTATTACACAACACAACATGGAGTGAAAATTACAAGAATTCTCTCAAAACTTGGATGGTTTTGAAAATGAAGAAAGTGCCATCTACAATAATGAAGAGATTCAAGATTAATGGTTGCACCAAACTTTTCTTCTAATTTATCATGGTTATGTATTCATCAAATATCTTGTATTTTCTTGATCGAATCATGATATCAAGAATCATGATATTCTAAACTTCTTGTTGGTAGGATCATTGATGAAATTTTTTTGACTCTTTAATCCAACAATTGCTCATTTTTAGTTTTAAAAGTCGTTGTGGTTAGTTGATTGTTCGTTAATGATATGAGGTTTTCCTATTATTTGGCCAAATTTAGGTTAGTCTTGGGATTCATGTTGAGACCGAGAGATGATAAATCTTTTCAGTTCTGTTAGGTATTTGATGTAATTGGCAAGTTTGTAAAAAAAAGGACCAAAATTAATATATTGTAAAAGTCAAGGAGTTATGTTCAATTAGTTGAAATTAAGGTATATTAAGTCTAGAGTTCGAGAATAGAAAAAGAAGGAAAAACGAAGTCAAAATTTTCTCTAGACTGTCGTCAAGGTTTGCCCGAGCATCAGAAATAAAAACTACATCGCTCATCTATCGCCAGACTTTTACTCGAGCGACACACTGTCGCTCGCCTGCCGCCTAGCTCTCACTCGAGCTATGGGGTTATCCGAAAAAATTTTAATTCGCTTTTTAAAAGCTTTTTATCTGGCACATTCATACCTTGACCTACATATAAATACCTAAATGCCTTTGAACGGTTTTCTAATATTGAACATTAAGAGAGACAAAATTTCCTTCATATCATCTTCATTAATTTGCTTTCAACATTTTTTCTGTTATTAGCTATTGGCGATAGAAACATCAAACCCACAATCCAAATACCAAACTGTTGTTTCCTTCATATCGTCAGAGTTCTGAAAATCAAGGGAAGGTCACTGGAGTTTCTTCGTTAATCCACAGGAGAAAGCGGTGTTCTTCGTTAATCCACAGGAGAAAGACGATTTCACAAATCTGAGATTGCTACAGGAAAGACCAATCCAGGAGAGCTTTGGAAAATGCAGCTGACAGTTGGTGCAGAAGCACGAAATCCATGAGAGTTGTTGAAATTACAATCAAGATGTCAGAAAGTACTAGGGGTAATCGAGTATGGCGGACTGTAAGTTTTAAATCCTTTATAGTGGATTGTTGACTAGGAAAGTGTCCGGAGTTTTTACCCAATTGGAATTTCTCCATGATCAATTTTATATTTATTTATTACTTTCAGAATTGCGGCAATTCAATATTGAAAAAACTAGATTGCATATTTAGATATAATTAATAGTGACTTGTTACTATTTAATTATTAAGTTGTTTTTAAATTCTGCGTAATCACCTATTCACCCTCTTTAGATGTTGTTTGGGTCGAACTTCGTATTTTCAATTGGTATCAGAGCCTTATTTTGATTCCTGACTCTTAATTAATTCTAGATGAGTCAATCCTTATCCGTGCTTCCATTTTTCGACAGAAGTAACTATGCATATTAGAAAGTTTGAATGAGAGCTTTTCTTAAAACATTGGATGAGCGTTCAGACTGGGTGGACTGCATCTTCAACTACTAATGCGGTGTAGCTACACCTACTGATATAAACACTTTGGACTAAATATGACTTAGTATAGCGTAACTGGAATAGTAAGGACATTCATGCCATGTTCATGGCTATGTCTACTGAAGAGTTTAGGAGAGTATCGATGTGTGAAACTGCTAAAAAAGTTTGAGATGTATTAGAAATCACACACGAGGGGATTAAAACTGTTAAAAACTCTAAACTGCAGATGTTGACATCTAGGTTTGAAGAAATTAGAATGAAGGACGATGAATTGTTTGATAAATTGTATGCAAAGTTTAATGATATAGTTAACTCTTGTTTCAACCAAGAAGAAAAGATTCTCGAGTCTAAAATCGTTAGAAAAGTCCTTAAATCCCTACCTGAAAGGTTTAGACCTAAAGTCACCGCGACTGAAGAAAGTAAGGACTTAGATGCAGTTAAGATAGAAGAACTCGTAGGATCCCTACAAACCTATGAACTCACCATATCTCAACCAAAAAAGGCTAAATCCATGCCATGAACATTGTTAGAGAAGAAGATAGTGAGTCTATTGATGCTAAGACACTTAGGAACAACGAAATAGCTTTCGTTAAAAAATTTCAAAAGGTGATGAGGAATAGGAGAAAACCTTAAGAACGGAAAAATGATGTTCTTAGTAAATTTTTGAACGATAAATGTGAGAACAATAACTCTAGGATTGCTAATAAGAAAATCCAAAATGTTAGATGTCATGAATGTCAGGGATTCGGTCACCTTCAGGACTCTACCAAAAATCTGAAAGAATTAAAACTTGTTAATGAGAACTTAGAAATCAAAGTTAAATCCTTAACAAATGATCTTGAAAAATCTAATACTCAACTTCATTCATTCATGAGTGGTATGCAGAAACTCGATAATCTATTGGGGATGAACAAGCCTGTTGAAAATAGGCATGGTCTGGGTTATGTTCAAAATGGTAATGCTACTGCTAGTACATCTAAGATCACGTTCGTCCCAGCCACCAACAAAGCTAGGAATACTATTAATCATGTACCCAAGGGCACGAATGTCTTTGGATCAAGACCTACTAGACAACGTATGGTCAATCGTCCTATATATCGGCAACAACCTCTGAGCAGGTTTGAACCCAGGTTTATCCCACCTGTTACCATTGTGGCGCTCTGGGACACGCAAGACCTAGATATCGTAAACTCGTGACTAGAAGTAAAACTCAGGATTTCTATAGTAAGGTTAACTTTTTCGCTAATCAGGTTAGCCATTCAACTAAGATGATAACTCGGTTAACTAGGATCACTTATTCTTTTAAGAAGATTTGGGTTAAGAAGAGTGACCTTTCTAGGTTGGATGATCAACTGAATTGCTATGTTGCCCACGTTGCACTTAAAGTTCAAAATAACTCTATGTGATATCTTGATAGTGTATGTTCTAGACATATGTGTGGTGATAAAGCCTTATTCTCTTCTCTCGATGATTGGAATGGTGGTATAGTTACTTTTGGAGATGAGGCTACTGTACCTATCATAGGTAAATGTGTCGTTAATATATCTGGATTACCTGCTATCTCATATGTACTTTATGTGAAAGGGTTTAAATCTAGCTTTTTAAGCATTAGTCAAATATGCGGTGCTGATTTTGAGTTTAGTTTTGTCCAGAAAAGGTGTACTGTGTATGACTCTACTGGTAACATTGTCCTCAAAGGTGTAAGAACTTCAGACAACTATTATGGAGTTCTTCCTAATTCCAACTACGTATACAGTAGTGCAAAGATTGATGTAACTGAACTGTGGCATCAATGCCTTGGTCATATGAACTATAAGAGTTTATCTAAACTCGTTAAGAAGGAACTTGTTAATAGTTTACCCAAACTTGAAAATATTGATAACACTCTATGTGGTCCATGTCAACAAGGTAAACAGCTTAGAGTAACTCATAAACAAACTTCTAAAATCTTGACAAGCAAGCCACTTGAAGTACTCCATATAGACTTAATGGGACTATCTAGGACTGAGAGTCTTAGTGGTAAACGCTAGATCTTGGTTGTGGTTGACAACTTCTCGATATACTTGGATTGAACTGTTGAGAGAAAAATCTGAAGTGTTCAGTCTGTCATATCATTGTCCAAAAGGCTTAGAAATGAAAAAGACTTTACCATATCAAGAATTCGTAGTGATCATAGAAAAGAGGTTGAAAACTCGAATCTTGAGAACTTCTGCCTAGAGGAGGGAATCCAACATGAGTTCTCCTCACCGATCACTCCACAACAAATGGGGTAGTTGAGAGAAAAAATCATGTGCTTCAAGAAATGGCTAGAATCATGCTTCATAGTAAGGGACTAGCTATGCATTTCTGGGGAAAGCCATCAACACTGCGTGTCACATAGTTAACAGGGCTTATTTTAGACCTAAAACTGATATGACACCATATGATATCTGGAAAGGTAAACGGCCTACTGTCAAGTACTTTCGTGTGTTTGGCAGCAAGTGCTATATTTTGAGAGATGGAGATAATTTATGCAAGTTTGATTCGAAAAGTGATAAGGGAGTTTTCCTAGGATACTCCAAAAATAGTCGAGCCATTCGTGTATACAATTCTCGTACACTAGTTGTGATAGAGTCCATCAATGTAGTGGTGGATAATGCCAGTAGTGAGGGGAAGATTGAAGGAGATTGGGGAGACATGGAACACTTGGTGTTGATCCTATCATGGTAACTGAACCTAGAGAAACTTCGATTTCCGTTTCCCTACACACATCTAATGGTTTAGATCAATGTTTTGAAAATTGACTCGGGCATCGACCCGAAAAATGTGAAGGGTCAAGGGTCAAAAGGTTCAACTAGGGTCAAACCGGATGCATTAAATACATACAAAAATAATAAAATACTATGTAAACAATAGTTTTTATTTTTTTATTTTCATATCAATAATTCAAAGTAAATCTATCTTTGTTAATTAGATTCGTTATCTTACAATTAGTCTTGATACTTCAAAAATTAAAAATGAATATGTTAAAATAGTTTACTTTGTTAAATTAAAATAATTTAAGTTTATAGAAAATGATATCTAACGTTAATATATTAATAATCAAGTGTAATTTAAGTTAAATTTGAAAATTAAATAAATGAAATGATGAAGGTAAATATTACAATTTAATTAGTTGGGATTCAAAATCAAATTAGTCAATTAGACATACATTTAAAAAATGATTTTAATGAGCATTTTAACATTTTTTTGTTATGACACTATCCCACATTGAAAATTTATAAAATCATTGGAGAAAAGAGCATCTATAAAAGAAACTATCCCACATTGGAAGTTGATGAAATCACTAGAGAGAAGTGCATCTATAAAATGAGCATCACATCCAATCTCTATGGGCCTTAGAATTGTAATTTTTTTGAAGCCCATTCATGAAGTTAAAATTTTTTAAACTAAAATAAAAAATCGGGAAAATCGCTCAAAACCGTGACTGGTTCACCAGTTTATGGTTGAACTGACCGGTTCAGTGGGTTTTGAGCGATTTTGTTATATACAGTTAACCGGGCATGATTTGGCCCGGTTTTAGATCTGGTTCCCAATTTTACCGGTTGAACCGGTCGGGCCGGGCCGATTTTGACAACATTGGTTTAGATATACCAAATAAGGAGTCCACACCTGATGACAAAGCTAAACCTCCTAAAGAACCTTCGTCTAGAGTTAAGACGAATCATCCTAAAGTGAATATTATAGGATATTTGGATGTTCAGAAGAGGTTTTTGAACAATCTGACATATGCTAGTTATGTGTCTCAGATTGAGCCTAAGAAAGTTGAATATTCCCTTAGAGATGAATGTTGGTAAACGCCATGTATGAAGAGCTAAATCAGTTTGTGCAAAACAACATGTGGGATTTAGTTCCTAGGCCTGATGATTGTAATGTTACAGGTACTAAGTGGATATTTAAGAATAAAACCAATGATCCAGGTACTATAACTAGAAATAAGGCTAGGCTAGTTACCCAAGGATATACTCGGGTTGAAAGAGTTGACTTTGATGAAACATTTGCCCCGGTTGCTACACTTGAATCCATCAGAATTCTTCTAACTGTTACCTGCACTCGAGGATTCAAATTGTACCAAATGGATATCAAGAGTACCTTCTTGAATAGAATACTGCGGGAAGAAGCCTATGTTGAACAACCTAAAGAATTTATTGATCCTAAATTTCCACATTATGTGTATAAGTTGAATAAAGCTTTATATGGTCTTAAACAAGCTCCTAGAGCTTGGTATGATAGACTTAGTGCATGTTTTGTGGAACATGGCTTTTCAAGACACGGAGTGGATAGAACCTTATTCATCAGACATATTGAGGAAACCATAACATAGCTCAAATCTACGTCGATTAAAATCGTTAGAAAAGTCCTTAAATCCCTACCTGAAATGTTTAGACCTAAAATAGCCGCGATTGAAGAAAGTAAAGACTTAGATGCAGTTAAGTAGAAGAACTCGTAGGATCTCTAGAAACCTATGAACTTATAATATCTCAACCGAAAAAGGCTAAACCTATAGTCATGAACACTGCTAGCGAAAAAGAGAGTGAGTCTACTGATGATGAGACGCTTAAGGAAGACGAAATAGCTTATTTCTATAAAAAAATTTAAAACATGATGAGGAATAGGAGAAAATCTCAAGAATGGAAAAATGATATCCTTAGTAAATTTTCAAATGATTAGCGTGAGAAGAATAACTCTAGGACTACTAAAAAGAAAACTCAATCTGTTAGATGCCATGAATGTCAGGGTTTTGGTCACTATAGGAATGAATGTCTTAATTTAAAGAAGAACTTGAATAAAGGAAGGCGTAAGGATTTAGCAGTGACCTTGAGTGATGATGAATCAAATTCGAGTACTCAGAGTGATACCTCTGGTGGTGAAGATGAAAAAAATTTCATGACCTTTACATCTATAGCTACGATAGAATTCGATAAGGAAAGTGAAAAAGTTGAGATTGAAGAACGTGGTGATAAGTCTGAGGGATGGTCCGAGGATGAGACTGATATTCATGAGTCTTATTGTGAATTATTCTAGGAGAGTCATAAAATCAAAAATGTCAATAAAGCTGTTCTGAAAAGGGTAAATGAACTTGAAATGGAGATAGAGAGAAACTTATAGGTGACCTTCAGAACTATACCAAAAATCTGAATGAGTTGAAACTTGTTAAAGAGAATTTAGAAGCCAAAGTTAAATCTTTAACAAGTGATCTTGAAAAATCTAATACTCAACTTCATTACTTCATGAGTGGTACTCAGAAACTCGACAATCTGTTGGGGATGAACAAGCCTGCTGAAAATAGGCATGGTCTGGATTATGTTCAAAATGGTAATAATGCTACTAGTACATCCAAGACCACGTTCGTCCTAACCACCAACAAAGTTCGGAATACTGTTAATCCTGAACCAAAGGGCACGAATATCTTTGGATCAAAACCTATTAAACAACGTAGGGTCAATCGTCCTATATATCGACAACCTCCGAACAGGTTTGAACCTAAGTTTATTCCCACCTATCACCATTGTGGTGCACTGGGACACGCAAGACCTAGGTATCGTAAACTTGCTACTAGAAGTAAAATTCAGGATTTCTATAGCAATGTTAATTTTCTCGCTAATCATGTTAACCATTTAACTGAGATGATGACTCAATTAACTAGGATCACTTCTACTTCTAAGAAGGTTTGTGTTAAGAAGAGTGACCTTTCTAGGTCGAATGATCAGCTGAATTGCTATGTTGCCCATGTTGCACTTAAGACTCAAACTCTATAGGGTATCTTGATAGTGCATGTTCTAGACATATGTGTGGTGACGAATTCTTGTTATCTTCTCTCGATGATTGGAGTGGTAATGTTGTTATCTTTGGAGATGGGGTTACTATACTTGTACTAGGCAAAGGTGTCGTTAATATATCTGGATTACCTGCTATCTCAGATGTGCGTTATGTGAAAGGTTTAAAATCTAACTTGTTAAGTATTAGTCAAATATGCGATACTGATTTTGAGGTTAGTTTTTTCCTGAAAAGGTGTACTTTATATGACTCTACTGGTTACGTTGTCCTTGAAGGTGTAAGAACTTTAGATAACTGTTAAGGAGTTTTTCCTCATTCCAACTATGTGTGTAGTAGTGCCAGACTATGACATCAACGCCTTGGTCATGTGAACTATAAGAGTTTGTCTAAACTCGCCAAAAATGAACTTGCTAATGGTTTACCTAAACTTGAAAATATTGATAATACTCTATGTGATCTATGTCAACAAGGTAAACAGTTCAAAGTAACTCATAAACAAACTTCTAAAATCTTGACAAGCAAGCCACTTGAATTACTCCATATTGATTTAATAGGATCATCTAGGACCAAGAGTCTTGGTAGCAAATGCTATATTTTGGTTGTGGTTGACGACTTTTCTCGATATACTTGGATTGAGTTGTTGAGAGAAAAATCTGAAGTGTTCAATCTTGTCATATTATTGTACAAAAGATTTAGAAATGAGAAAGACTTTACCATATCAAGAATTCGTAGTGATCATGGAAAAGAGTTTGAAAACTCGAATATTGAGAACTTCTGCCTAGAGGAGGGAATCCAGCTGGAGTTCTCCTCGCCAATCACTCCACAACAAAATAGGGTAGTTGAGAGAAAAAATCGTGTACTTCAAGAAATGGCTAGAGTCATACTTTATGGTAAGGGACTAGCTATGCATTTCTGGGGGAAAGCCATCAACACTGCGTGCCACATTGTTAACGGGGTTTATCTTAGACCTAAAACTGATATAACCATATAAATCTAGAAAGGTAAACAACCTACTATCAAGTACTTTCGTGTGTTTGGCAGCAAGTGCTATATTTTGATAAATAGAGAAAATTTAGTCAAGTTGATTTGAAAAGTGATGAGGGAGTTTTTCTAGGATGCTCTAGAAATAGTGAAGCCTATCGTGTTTACAAATCTCGTGCATGGGTTGTGATAGAGTCCATCAATGTAGTGGTGGATGATGTCTGTAGTGATGTGGATATTGGAGGAGATTGGGGAGAGCTGGAATACTTGAGTATAGATCCCGTCATGGTAACTAAACTTAAAGAAACTTTAGTTCCCGATCTTCCGTACACTTCTAATGGTTTAGATACACCTAATAAGGAATCCACACCTGATGATAAAACTAAATCTCTTTAAGAACCTTCGTCCAGAGTTAAGATGAATCATCTTAAAGTGAACATTATAGGGAATTTGGATGAAGGGATGAGACTTTGAAAGAGGGTTTTGAACAATCTGACATATGCTAGTTATGTGTCTTAGATTGAGTCTAAGAAAGTCGAAGATGTCCTTAGGGATGAATGTTGGGTAAATGTCATACATGAAGAGCTAAATCAGTTTGTGCAAAACAACGTGTGAGATTTATTTCCTAGGCCTGATGATTGTAATGTTATAAGTACTAAGTGGATATTTAAGAATAAAACTGATGATCAAGGTACATGAAGAGCTAGATATGGATAATTTAGTAGCCCAAGGATATATTCAGGTTGAAGGGGTTGACTTTGATGAAACATTTGCCCCAGTTGCTAGATTTGAATCCATTAGAATTATTCTGGCTGTTGCCTACACTTTAGAATTTAAATTATATCAAATGGATGTTAAGCGTGCCTTCTTGAATGGAATATTTCAGGAAGAAACCTATGTTGAACAATCTAAAAGATTTATTGATCCTAAATTTCTACATTATGTGTATAAGCTGAATAAAGTTTTATATGGTCTTAAACAACCTCATAGAGTTTGGTATGATAGACTTACTACATATCTTATGGAACATGGCTTTTCAAGAGGCGGTGCAAATAGAACATTATTCATCGACATATTGAATAAACCATCACGATAGCTCAGATCTACATCGATAACATTATTTTTGGTTTTCCTATTGATTCCCTGGCTCATGATTTTGCTAAATACATGAAGCAAGAATTTGAGATGAGTATGATTGAAGAATTAAATTACTTTCTCGATCTCCAAGTTAAACAAACTAATAATGGGCTGCTCATATCTCAATCGCAGTATGCAAAAAATCTTGTCAAGCGTTTTGGATTAAACGGAAAGAAATACACTAGGACCCCCATGAGCACCAGTGTCAAGTTAGGTCATGATCCTACTGGTAAGAGTGTTGATCAGACACTGTACAAAAGTATGATGGGTACTTTACTTTATCTCACTGCTAGTAAATTTGACATAGTATTTAGTATAGGGGTTTGTGTACGTTTTCAAGCTGATCCCAAGGAATCCCACCTGAGCGTCGTGCAACGTATCTTTAGATATGTAAATGGTACCGTTGATTATGAGATCATGTACTCTCGGAATTTTACTCTTGATCTTGCTGGATATTCCGATGGCGATTGAGCTAAAAATACCGATAATAGAAAATGTACTTCTGGAAGCTATTTTTATATTGGTGCTAATCTTATCGCTTGGATGAGTAAGAAACAAAATTCTATCTCTTTGTCGACGACAGAGGCCGAATATATAGCAGTAGGAAGTTGCTGCACTCAATTGATTTGGATGAAGTAGATGTTGAGTGATTATGGTATTGAATAGTGTACTATGACTGTATTTTGTGATAATACTAGTGCCATTAATATTTTCAAAAATTTTGTTCAACATTCTCGAACCAAACATATTGATATACAACATCATTTTATTCGAAATCTTGTAGAGAACCGTGTTGTAACCCTTGAGCACATCTCTACAGAAAACCAATTAGTTGGCCTATTTACAAAGCCATTGGATGGTCTGAAATTTGAATTTCTTCGTACGGCTATTGGTGTTTGTGTACCTCATTGATTTTTTTTTTTTGCATCTTCATTTTTTGCTATTGTGTGACTCATATTTATGCATGCCTCGTATTTATTTTTTACTTTTATTTTTTTGTGTGTTGTCATTTTTTTTTTGTTTCGTACTTTCTGTTTTAAATTGAAAAACAACAAAAACCAAAAAAATTGAAAAACAAAAATACAAATGTGGAAGTTGCTTTTACAGCTTAACATATGATATACTTGGATCTGTTTGTTATGATCGGGCATGGGGTTACTCAATAAGCTGTAACATCATTCCATCGCTGGCTTAAGTTATTCATGGAGTACTTAGTATAGGAGTATTCATGTACCATCTGTACTGCAAACACTATGCTATTGTTAGTGGGACTCTGTCACGTGTGTGAGATTTAAGATGGCAATCACATGTTAGTAAGGTGACTTTGAATACGAATTGACCGTACGTATTAGACCTAAATTCAAGTATATCCCTAGTATTGAAAGGAAAAAAATTGAATATATATAAAAAAAAAAGAGAGAGAGAGCTCAATATTTTATGTTTTTCTTTGGAGTCTATTTGACTCGAAGAATTAAGTTTGTAGGGTTTCTCATAACATACTTATGATCAACTGACTTGGATTAACCGGTCTAAAGCTCGTTACATTGGTAATTTATTCGCTTAATGAAGAAAAGTCTGCACTTAAGATGAGAAAAATAATAATGAGCTTTGTTTATTAAATGATGTTAAATAAAATATTTTGCCCATACTCAGGGGAAGAATAAGTACTTCCATTCATAATGAGCTTTCCATTATAAGTTCTATTATGCTTTAAATGATTTGATTTTCATAAGTGAAGGAATAAACTTATTGGCAGTAATGTTTAGTGTGTTATTTCTTACAAATTTACGGTCTAGAGTCCTATTTTCAGATGATTAGTGACACTTTACACATATTGGTCACTTATACAATTTACTCCATGATAATTTGAACNAAAAAAAAAAAAAAAAAAAAAACAAAGGAGCCAAAGCATTTTTTATTTTTTATGTTTGTGATATCTTTTTCATTATCCCTTGTCATTTTATGACAAAAAGGGGTTGTAGATAGATTTTTTTGGAGTAGATATTTTGGATGTATATGATAATTTTGACTTGATGTATCTTCAAATTTTGATTCAATGATAATTTTGTTATTGCTAGATTAAGTTTTGATATTTTATAGTATCAATGTTTCGTTATGATATGAAATTGAAAAGATGCATTATGAGTAATTAACTACTTAAATCACTTTTACACTGTGAACTGGTTGATTTAACTGCTTGAGTTGCTTTTACGCTTAATACTGTATCACATACATTTTACACTGGGTATTGAGTTATCTATTTCAGGAAACATGTTTTGATAAAGAAAAAACAGAATTCGATCAAGACAGTTATTGGTTGTGTCAACTTTTGAGTATGTATTTTTATTTCACTATTGCCTTGACTTTAGATTGTAGTTTTGTCATAGAATGTCAAATGGAGAGCTTGTTAGGTATTTGATGTAATTGACAAATTTGTGAACAAAATGAACCAAAATTAATACGTTGTAAAAGTCAAGAAGTTATGTGCAATTAGTTGACATTAAGGTATATTAGGTTTAGGGTTCGAGAATGGAAAAAGAAGGAAAAACGGCGCCGAAATTTCGCTAGACTGTCGCAAAGGTTTGGCTTGAGCGTCAGAAATAGAAACTATGTAGCCCGCCTGTCGCTAGACTTTCGCTCAAGCGACACACTGTCGCTCGCCTGTCACCTAGCTCTTGCTCGAGCGACATAGTTATCCGATGAATTTTTAATTCGCTTTTTAAAAGTTTTTTATTTGGCTCATTCAACCTCGACCTATATATAAATACCTAAATGCTCATGAACGGTTTTCTAAGGTATTAAGAGAAACAGATTTTCCTTCATATCATCTTCATTAATTTGATTTCAACCTTCATTCTATTATTGGCTATTGGTGATAAAAACATCAAACTCACAATCCAAATACAAAACTGTTGCTTCCTTCATATCTATCACAATTATGAAGATTAAAGGAAGGTGACTGGAGTTTCAGTCGGTGAAGAATGCGGTATTCTTCGTTAATCCACATGAGATAGACGATTTCACAAAGTTGAGAGTTGTTACATGAGGGTACAATTCAAGAGAGTTTTGGAAACTGCAGCTGGAAGTTGGTGTTGAAATTGCAATTAGGAGGTCAGAAAGTACTAGTAGTAGTTGAATCTAGCAAACTGTAAGTTTTAAATCATTTATAGTGGACAGGCAAAGTGCTTAAAGTTTTTACCCAGTTGGGATTTATCCGTGATCAACTATGTATTTATTTATTGCTTTCATAATTGCGGTAATTTAACATAAGAAAAACTGGATTGCATGATTAACCATCAAAAAATAATTAATAGTGACTTGTTGCTATTTAATTACTAAGTTTTTTTTTTATTTATTCCGTGTAATCACCTATTCACCAACCCTCTAGGTGTAGTTTGGGTCGAACTTTGTATTTTCAAGCTCAAATAACAAACAACAATAGGTCTGTTAAAGAATGGAGATATACATTTATGCTTAGTATAATCTTAATTGATATTCTAACTTTGTCCCGTGCTTTGTTTATTTTCATTTTTGATAGAGATATAATTATATCGTAGATAAAAATCGAATTAGCTTATCTTAAGAAAAAATTTAGAATACAAGGAATATTTATTTTTCAACAAGAATTGATTAATATCAGGTAATTGATGGACAAAATAAGTTAACAATGGTAGATTCGCGATCTTAGTAGCTTTTGTGGTTTGGTTAAGTTTCACAGCTTCATCGCTTTTAAATTGCTTGTTTTAGTTAATATAGATATAATAAATATCCAAGTCACTTATTAAATGTGTTTTAAACTGAGTCTAGTTTTGATTAAAGTTAATAAATAGGCAATCAATCCTCATGAAATCGACCATCTATTCATCACTTTATTACTTATTTATGATTTCGTACAGTTCCCAAATTATAACGCAACACTAGCCACGGCCAAGTCCTCAACATCCTTTGTAGAAACTTCGTTGTCTTTAAAAGGGATACTCAACCAATAATTCTAGTTCAATTCACTATTAAAGGAGAAACCACCTGCATCTTGATTCTCAATTTTCTGGGGCAGCTCACCCCGGTAACTTGCTATATTTTGATAAAAAGCCCCTGGGATGTGCCCCTAGAATGAGGATACTAATAGAAATCCAGTAGTTATAATACACCATATTATCAAATTAAGGGCAGGAAGCACAAAGGGTAGGCTAATTTAACAGAAATAACAGCTTGATCATTAATGAAAATGGAGAATTGTTTGCATAATAAGATACCTCGGAACCATAATCAATGTTGTGTTGAATGCAGTACAAATACAGAGCATTATTATGTACAAAGCATACCATAAACTTCAATTTCATTATCCTTTTGCGACGTAATCTCCAATGGCCAAACAGGGATTGAAAAGTAAACCACTAAAAAGATTCAGTACTTTACAAATTTGTATTTCGCTTTCCTCGTCGCGTGTTTGAAACTTAGTTTAATTGATCAAGAGCTGCTTCTCTTGCCTTCACTCCCAAAAGTCCCGATTGGCTTGGCAAGAATTCGCTTCATTGCCTTCACTCCAAGAGGGTTGTCCTTACTCTGACCATTTAGAAAGTCACGCGTAAGTACTTGTTCATCATATTTTCTACTTGAACACAGCATACCGAATAATAAATATATGAACATAGTTTACATACCACTGAACAGGTGCCTGCCTTAACGTTGCACACCGGATATTCATGGGGGCAGCAACTGTAATGGTCGTCACAGCAGGTGGCACCCTCGAGAGGACAGCATCCCCAAGATAAGCAGTAGCCATAGTATTCATAGACACAGCAGCAGGTATCGCTCTCGGGGCACTCAAAGTAATCATCACAAGTCGAGGGTGGTGTGACTGGAGATGGAGGAGATGGACCTGGGTTAGGAGGATTTTGGCCCGTCTTTGTAGGGTAAGATGGCTCTACTGCAATACCACAGAGACCAGATTTTGCAGCCACATTACGCTGCATTCTAAGGTATCCCTTCTCTCCCCAACTCGGACCCCATGAGTTCCTCACTATCCAATAATCAACACCATTTTCACTTCCATATCCAACAGCAGCCACACCGTGGTCAAGGTCAAGACCGCACTTCCCCGAGAATATACCCTGTGGAGATCGGAAATGAAAAAAAATGAGAAACCAGACATTTCATGTTGGTAAATTAAGAATATACATTTTTTGAAGAAATATTACATAGATTTTATCTTAATAAAACTAGCTCGGGTCTATCAGCAATTATCTCCATCAGTGAAAGTCAATTTTCAGGACCATTAAGGTTAAACTAATGCAGACATTCATATTTTGACCTCAATAATATATTAAGAGGAACATTGTACTAAACTAGAATGAAAAGATATGTTAACTTTATTGATGACCTTAAACTGGACAAGTACACTATAAGATAAAAGTGGGAAACATTCCTAATGTCAATCAATCCAAAATTCAAGCACATATGCTGTTTCGCAAAGGAGAAATTTTTACCGAGTCATATAACTGGAAGTCTCTACCACCACCTTCGACTGCAACGCTTACAGGTTGGTTTGCGACTGCCTTTTGCAATGCCTTCTCATTGTACGTTGGCACGTCTTCATAACCATCAATGGACACAACCTTGGCATTTTTCTGCATAACAAAAGAAAGTCAAGTTCAACTTACTTTCTCTTGAACTAATTAAATTACTCTCTCTTTGAAGTATTTATTACAAACCCGGTATGGGTCGCATCTCCCATCCCTTCCTGTGTAGGGGTAATCTTCATCAGTGTCAATGCCACCATTCTTAATTATGAACTCAAATGCATAGTCCATTAGACCACCACTGCATCCTTCATTGTAGGTTGTATCACAATCCACCAGCTCTTGCTCCGATAGTGAGACCATAGTGCCGGTCTGAATCTGGTTTATTCCTTCCACAGCAGCAATGGTTGAAAATGCCCAGCAACTCCCTACATTCCCAAAAATTTGTACACGTCATAATCATATATCTTGACCATATAATGAGTATGTAGAAAGATAAATAAATCCTTTATTTTAGTCCTACCTTCTATGGACTCGTTTTCGCTTTAGATACATAGATACTTATTTCTATATTAAAAATTTGAAATTTAACTAATTAATACTTATTACAATTCTTCATTATAACTGTTATATGAATCTGGTACATTAAACTAGACAAAATTAAGACTAGATAATTATGAACACACGTGAAACTCCTATTACAGACACTCTTATTTCATCTCCTCTGAGCCACAACACAGTCTCCTCCCCAGCAACACAACCAATTTCGGGAGGGAAGCTAGCTTGGAGACAAGGAGAAGATGAAGTTTTTAACTTATTCTTGTGAAGATAGCGTTAAGTATTAATTTTTTTTTTTAAATTTAAAACAAAGCTTGATTATATTAAAGAGAAGAATATGTCTTCCAAAACAAAACTTCGAGGATTTCATTGTAATTTTTCAAGAAAGCCAGTCGAGGTAGCACTAGATAGTAGATACCACACTTTATTGTGCAATGAATGATGCATTCCACTTAATTGGACAATGAAATGATGGGATCCGATGTCACATAAACTGGTGCTAAGATTAATACTTAGTCAAGAATGCTTAAATTGTCCCAAAAAAATGTCTACTAGCAATTTGCATTATTGTTTCTACACATATATGATAGAAAAAGCCTAGATTCCCTTTATAATATAAATTATATAAATCACTTTGATTAATAACTTATTCAATTTTGGGAACTTTGTCAAGGTCTTCAATTAAATGGAGTGGAGCCAAATCAGGCGCCTACCAATGGACATTACTAGGCCCACAATAAAGTGAATTCATGCATGAGGTATGGTGGGGTAGGTGTGGTATCCAACCCAAATGAAGATTCCAAAAAATATCAAGCATAGCCCATTGAGTGCATGTTCGACTAAGCATAAAAATTTACATAAAAGTAAGTAAGTAAATTTTAAAATAAATTAATTTTATATCAAAATTGAAAATAAGTAAATTATTTACAGTACAATCCATCTAAATATATATAAAAAAATTTAAAAAGTTGTTTTAAAAGTAAAATTGACTCATTTTTAAGGATAGCCATACATATTCAAATGAACTAAGATCAGAAACTTGAACAATCCCTTTTCTTTAAAATTCAAGATGAATGCAATAGAGATACTAACAATTTGATTCTTTTCCAATTCTTGGGGTAAAGTATCTAAGTTTTATTTTATTTTTCAATTATGGTAGAGATGATTCAATAGTGAGGACGTTACACGCCTACTTGAATAATATTCATTTCTTAACAAAACATTAGTTGGCAGTATAATTATGTTTAATTACTTGCTGGACCAAATTATTTGACAAAACACCCACAATTTCCCACTAAGCCCACTGATTAAGCCTAATCACCATAAAATGGATTAATTTGGACTAATTTCATTTTTTACTCGATAAAATGGATTAATTTGCACTAAACTTTAAAGTAGTATAAAATCTAATTTGGACCTTTTGATTTTCCAATAAAGTGTTCAAAAATCAAATTCGACCAAGTAAAAAGTAGCAAAACGACAAAACAAGGGCATTATCGTCATATAACAAAAAAATTCTCTTTAAGAACTTTTCCATGGAAAAAAAATAAAATAAAAGGGCTTACCGCAGCTGCCTTGATCTTTCACCGGAGCGACCGCGCCTTTCTTTCTCCAGTCAATGGATTCCGGCAAGTTGTCGCCGTCTTTTGGCTTATACCGATCACTCTTCGTCTTCGAAAACCGGCGTCTGGCATCAGTTTTCGTACCCAAATACATGGACCGGTACTCCTTATTGGTAAGATCAGCGAATCGGTTCAGACCCAGTTTATAGGTCCGATTTGCGACGGTGTTCTGCTCATCTATGTACCTTAAATTATCCTTAAAGATCTCGAACCTCTTCTCCTTTTCTCCCAAAGCGTTGTACGATTTACCGTACTTCACTAGCCATGACTCGTACATGGACATCATCTCATCGTGAGACCTCAATAACTGGCCCTTTGTTTCGTCGTAGGTTATGATCGACATGTCTGAGGCATATGTTTTTGCGAAAAGTGAGACAAAGAGGAGGAAGAAGAAGAAGATCGAAGACATGGTGAAATACGATGAAAAGGGCTTCATGTTTTGTTGGGACATGTTTTTCTGTCAGGAATGGAAAAGCGTGGAATTATAAAGGGCAGTGAAAGGACAATATGGGAAATGTATTTGTGTAGGTATTTACTTCTGGTATTCATATTGGATTAATGGAGTTTACAATTGAGAAATTAGACCAAAAATGGATAAGAATTCGGACAGGAAACAGCTGTTAAAGGGACATGTGGAGTTGATGTGATAGGTGGGAATACGAATTAGGCAAGAAATAGGGGGGACTCCAAAACTTTGGACATGAAAATGGGAGGTGTAAGAGGCGTCCGGTTTATCGCAAGAAAGAACGGGCGTGGGGTAAAAAGTGAAAATTATCTTACACTTTTCTTTAAAAAAAAAAGTCGGCTCTAATTTCTTTTACTTTCAACTAAGGTGATAGTGGATCTTGATTGTTTGTCAATTTTTTAAATATGCTCAAGGTGAATCTAGCTTGACGAGTCGAATTGAGCTCGATGGTCCTGAGCTTGTGGGCTTCAAAGGTTAGAAGGACTCGTAGATTGCATTGATGTTACCTTTGGCTAATGAGTTAGCGCATGCTTGAATTGTTGACCTATAGGACAAACCCGACTCGTCCAACAAGTCAAATTGAGATTGAGTAGCTAAGTTGTGTTATAGGTTCACTTCATGGTACTCATCTGACATCAATTTTTTGATATATATATATACACTATATTTTAATTACATTAAATATCATTAACCCTTACTCATTATCATCTTTAACTTTTTTCTTTACATTCTTATTTTAATATTTCATTTATCAAAAAATCTTGTTCTTGAATATTTACGTTCGTCCAAAAATATTATTAACATGCTTTATAATGAAGGTCAAATATTTAATCACATTTTAAAATTATTATTTGTTTTGCTTATTTATAAATATAATGGGTAAATGAGTTTTTTTACTCTATTTAAAAAAAAAATGGGATGAAAATCATAATTAGGAACCATTTATGTTAATTTGCGAATGAAAATATAATAAAAAATATTTGAGACATAAATGTGATAATGTATAAATGTTATAAACATTTCATGGAATTAAAATGTAATCTAGTTACTAAAAATGTGGTGTGAATATATTTAGTCCTCAAATTATATTTTGGTTTTAATTTGACTGGTTCCTATGTAATGTCATAAAAATTGACGACATTCTTAATGTGATAATGGAATTTGTGACAAAACTTATATTCTAAGAAAGGCAATTTTTATGACTTGTTAAAATATCATGTTGTCAAATTTCACAAATTTTTTTTTTTTAAATGGAAAATCTTCTAAAGTAATTTTTCATCATATGAGAAATGCTACATGTAAAAAAAAA
>CAIGRB010152824.1:24379-56301 GCA_903798255.1 Fraxinus quadrangulata | reverse complement strand
AAAAAGCTTGAGAAGTTAAATGCCAAAAAGAAAAGGCTGGTGACTAATTTGCAACAGGTCACGGGGAAAAAATTAATATCTAAAGTTACTTTTGCCCTGAAGAATATGGCAGTGCCAATATCACAAATTCCTCTCTGCAATCACACTTTCGCGACTCTGAGACAACATGAAAGTCCATAACAGAGAAGGCAAGATCAAAATGCAAAGCTCAAAACACTTACCCGCATCATGTGCAAATTATCACGAGGTATAAACATTGAGTTTCCTTGACCGGAGCCTACTTCGGACTGCATATTTACCGACACTGCACCAGTGGAAACCATACTCCCAGAATTCACCATGGATGTTGGTGAGAGTACTTGGAATCCAGGCCTCACAATTGGCAAGCTTCTATTAACACCAGACACAACGCCCATGCCCATGCCACTGCTACCAGTAAGCATACGAACACTGCGATCAGTTCCTGGAAAAGCTCCAGGAGCAGACATACTGGGCTGTTGAATATTTCTACTAGATATAATTTGATTATACTGTTGCATTCTCTGCTGTTCATCAATTGATAAAGATGTAGATCTAGAAACCCCATATCTACCATCCCTACGATACAAAAGCACCCAAATCTATGAGTCACCTATCAATAATTAGTAATTATATCCAAAAAAATCTCTTAATAGAACTTTACCTGACAGAGGAATTAAGTGGATCAGGTGGCATTGAAATATTATTGCCAGGCATCATATAGGAGGATCCTTGTACTGCAGAACCGGAACCAGATGTAGGAAGAACTGGTGCCACAGTAGCCTGATTAGAGATAGCTAAACCAGTAGAATGTGGCACTTGATACCCAAGAGAATGTATTTCAGGGCTAGAAGTTGTTGCATCAGACAAATCCAGAGGTCTTCATAGAAACAATAGTGGAGTTTTAAAAAAAAAAAGAAAGTAACAAGGGAAGTAAAGTAAACGGCTAGTATTAAAGTTAACATAAAAGGATCAATTGTCAAAGTGCACATCACATTAGCAATTTATCTTACGTTAAAATGGGCCCTCCATTCAGATTTGTAGGGCAAACTTGGGAGAGAGCAATTGCATGAGAATCATGAGCTTGCTCCCGCTTTTGATACTGATTACCAATCATAAAACGTAAGCAATGATAAATAAAATTAGTCAAAATATCATGGAAAGGAAAATACCAAAAATAAAACAAACAGTAGCATTCACATTTAAGATATCAGACTATTGAATTTAGTACAAATTTTCAGCATGATTAAACATATTTTGAAAGGAATGCATATAATAATATTGCATTGGTTGTGATAAAGATACCTGAGGCTTACGATAATTTTGTTTTGCACCAATCATAATGATTTTTCCAAAGTGAGATTTGATGGTATCTTCTTCCATTGGCGCCTGCAAACGCTGAAACAATTGTCTGGCACTTCCCTGTACGGCGTGCAGAATCAAAAGACATTTGCGACAGAAAATCATCCAAATGATAAAGAAATAAGATGCGAAAGACAGGCTGGTTGCATAAAAAAGTCATCTCGTGAAAATACAAGTAAAACAGGAAATTCAATTAGATGAGGACTACATGAATTTTACCTTGGGGATGCCGGGTAATGTAGAAGGATAAGGCTGTGAAGACCCAGAATACTCAATGCTATCCTCCCCATCACCAGAAGTCCTGTCCATCAAAATGTTGTGCCTCTCCTTGCATTCTTTAGGTTTGCGAAATATGCACTGCATAAATTGAACAAAATAATGTGTTCAAATATTAACATGATTTCCAATGAACAAAAAACTTTCTCAAAGATGGGCCCCTATAAAATTCCATCGGGAAAGATACATGTATCAAATTTCAATGATCTCACCTTCAATTGCAAAGTACTGTTAATTGCATCACTTACAAGCTCCCAATTGGGACCCAAATCATGTACCAGAACGACAAGTGCCTAAAAAGTCAATACCACATTGATTTGATCATATCTCTAGAAGTAAAAAGTAAAAAACATATCTCAAATGTCAGTTGAAATATGTGTACGAGTGCATAGCTGTGCATGAATATGAATATACGTAAACCAACCTGGTCCTCAAAGAGAGACCATAGACTTCCTGAACCCAGCTGCCCAGCAGGCATCTGCAACAAATTCAAGATGCTCAACTTGCAAGGTGGAGGCACGAAAGTAAATATCAACAAGCGAAAAGCTGAAAGGCACAAAGAGGATATTCATCTGCATAAATGTACCTTCAAAATTTTGGGTTTCTTACCCCGATCCCGTCCTCCAAGCATTCTAACAAAGTTATTTGGTTGAGGCATATTACTAATTTGGGAGGCTGCAGGCGAAGGAACAGATCCACCAATAGGTGTAATGGTTTCAAAAGAGTTATCTTGTGATTGACGCATAATCTTCTTTTTCTTCATTATGTGTTGACCAGATAAACCTTCACAGAATATATATGACTAAGACAAAAAAGAATATAGATTTCAATACTAAAACCACAGCTGATTTTTGGAGCAGAGAAACCTCACCGCTGCTGCCATACGATTCAAGTTGATGACTCTCTGATCTCTTCTTCAAATGATCCCACTGAAACTGGAAAAGAAAGAATTGAACATTAATCTGAGTGAATCACTCATAAAATAAAAACATGACTTGTTGAAGAGAGAACTGCACATTTATAATTCCATTGGCAGGCATTTGAGTTGAATACCCAGATGGGCAATGGATTGTGATCGAAATGTCTTTTAGGCTTCCCAGCCTGCTCAGTGTTTCAGACAGTACTATTTTGTATGTAAAGAATCATACGTGAATTTTTTGGCCACCTAAAGAAACAAGGCTATTCCTAAAAATACTTATGGGCATTCTGATTGCAAATAAATTTTACCCGTATACAGATTTTTCTGTACTAATTACATTGTGGGATCATGAGATTATTACATTAATTTTTAAAGCCTACAGAAAAATGCCGTGCATCTTTAGACAGAGTGGTAACCACGGTACAGAGAGCTATAACAGTCTACAAGCTGCACTCACGGATAATGCATCTCTAGAATGTTAAGAGCATTAACTCTATCCCTTGCATGTTTCTTCAGTAAATTCACTTTCACACTGGCATCATAGTAACTAAAGCACATTAAGTATGTCTTATCATAATAAAAATATCCAACGAAAGAACGCCACCACCTAGTAATCCTACAAAATTCTTCCAATTCTCACTGAAATGAATAGCTCAAACTAATCCTTCAGTCCAAGACAAATATCTTTCAGCTGTCTGATCAAAGTATGTGAAAAAGTTCACAAGAATGAAAATTTTACGAGGCTTAATTGCGTCAGGTGCTTGATACCTAAAAGCTATTATTCTTTAGAGCTATACACTGCAAGTTTTTGTGCATCCTGGCATTCAGCACCTTCAAAAGCGACCAGGGGCTTGCACTTTTGATGCATAGCTCGAGCTAGGCACTCATAAGAGCCTCAAAGCTTACACTTTGAATGTTACTAAGCCTGTGATCCTTAGTCTTGGCCCTGTTCGGCTGTTTTTTTACAGGCCTCAGCTTTTGGTTTGCATTTTTTGTAGCCTAGAATGCATTAAGGATGTGGGTGCTGTTTTAAACACAGCCAACAAAAACTAAACTTTAAAGAACTGAAAATTAGAGAAAATAAGTAAACAGTCAAACATTCCCTAGCTGTCTACTCTTTTATTTAAAGAGCAATAACCCTCAAGTGAAGTTCCTGCTTTCGACCGCGACTGCTGACAGGAGCCTACGACATGTAACTTC
Source organism: Fraxinus quadrangulata (assembly GCA_903798255.1). Lineage (NCBI taxonomy): Eukaryota > Viridiplantae > Streptophyta > Magnoliopsida > Lamiales > Oleaceae > Fraxinus > Fraxinus quadrangulata. The sequence goes on along the minus strand of CAIGRB010152824.1, from coordinate 52,526 downwards.
ATTTTTCTTATCTGTAGAATTTATCTTGTTGTCTCAATGTGTTTGTTTCTTTTCCTCTAAGTTCTCATTTCCTTAGAAGTCAAAGAAAGCAAGGTTCTTAATAAGCCAGCCAGTTGTTTCATTTGTTTGAAAATTACACTTCTAATTTGTACAAATATTCCACGGAGAATTTTTAGATCGTATGGTTTCTAACAAGTCTAAATTTTGTATTTTGACAACTCTTTAAATTATTTTACTGGCTTATGTTGAGACTTACATCTAGCCTTATCAAGCCAAAATGCTTGATTTAGCCTTCTTTCAAACCAGGGTGCATTTCAAAAATATTTATGCAAAATAAACAATGAGAGAAAATATCCCTTCAATTCAAACTCATGTGCATCCACAGTACTTGTTCTTCACTTAACTATAAGAGTAGATTGAAAAGGATTGCCCTCTCCCTCTGTGTCACACTTCTAAATCACAAACTTGGCAATGATACAAGTAACCATTCGTATTAACTTCATAATTCTTGAAGTAAAATGATTCACCTGCTCACTTAGATAATTGGAATCAACCTGCCACCTTTGTTCATATGTAGCATTCTGCCACAAAAATACCAAAGAAAAGGTCAACCAATTTTATGTTTATTGACAAATCAATATGTTAATCAGAAAATGTAAGTAATTGTCTACCAGATGCTTCTCTTTCTTTTTCTTCTTAGGTTTTGTCGATAGTTGTACAGATTCAAATGGCAATTGCTTTTCAAATTCCCCAACGGATTCAACTTCCAAACCATTTGGAACAAGGGATCCACCACGTGAAGTACTCTGATCATCCTGATACGAATCAGTATCACCACTCGAAGCATCTGTCTTATTAGATATCTGAACGCCTCCGGATGTTCCTGCACTAAAGGGGCTGATAACTCTCCTGGAAGCAGTCCTCGTACGTTTTGTAGGAATTGACACATTAAGAGTGCTGCCTGGGCGTTTTGCCAGTAATGCAGATTGTTTTGCCGCAAATTTACTTTCAATACATTGCACGGGCAAAAATTGGGGACCTGTTTTGTATGACCTTGCACCGTAAAGATTTGTCAAGTGTTTCGGGTTCTTTTCAGCAAATCTTGAAGATTTGCTACCATCAAAGGCCACTGACATGTCATGTGTGCTTGTTTCTCCTTCATCCTCTTCATATGCATTATCTTGAAATTCAAAGTCTTTAGTAGGTAATATCATCCAGAAAAATGATTAATCAGGAAGCAGGTGGAAACAAAGTGAAATTATCACAAATATACCTGCTACATCATCACATGCAGACACATCCGCTTTATCTTGCACAGTACTTCCAGTTTTCTGAGAAAGCACAAAAATAATGTAATAGCATCAATAGTTAGATCAAAAAGTAAACAAAAACAACACAAAAATTTTCAGCTGTAATAATAGCTTTGATACGATCATAGAAAGAAAACAACAGTTCTCTTTTCCTTTTTTTTTCCTGTTTTGAGTTTCTATATGACATACCTTCATCTAATTACCAAAATGATATAACAATTACTACAAAAAAATTTCCACCTGACGAGTCATGATATCTTGGATCAGAATATCACCAGCACAAGTACTTTCCATTTCTCTTAATGGTTTTCATTTAATGACGTTAAACTCTAGACTGTCACTAAAAAATCCAATTGAAAACAGTGGTTGCAGAGGATAAACTATTTCCCATTACAGTGATTGCTATAATCAAGATTCAGAAGCCCCATCCAGCACAACTGTTAGCATGATTCTAAGACTGAACAATCGAAACCTGTGATAAGGTGGAAAAAATTAGAGGCCTGATGTAGAATCGCCATTCCCCTGGTTCAAAAGAAAAAAAGGTGGTACAAACCCAAATCACAAGGTGTACACCACTGCATATAAGCAACTCACCCTACCAAATCGGAAAAATCATTCTCCCTTGGGTACTATACATGCAAGTTAGCTCCAGACTAAACCCCCACATATCCTAGTTGTTTTGCCAATGGAAACAACTGTAATACAAATCATGTACTGACAAAAAATTTCACAGTTTCACTTTTTTTTTTTTTTTAATTAAAGCAGAATAATTTCACCAAGCAAGAGAGGTCTGGGCACATACTTAAATATGAACCATGTACTGTCAAAAAATTTCACAGTTCCACATTTTTGAGGAGCAGGATGATTCCACCAAGGAAGAGAGGTCTGGGCACATACCTAGTTTGGACAAGTACCTTTACAGTGTAAAAAACATGACCTACTCATATCCGGCAGAAGAAACACTAGAATGGCCAGAATATATCGAAAAATATTCAGGTAATTTGTCTTTTAACTACAAAACCATTTAATAGACATTTCCATACAATGCTTTGGGTAAAAAAGGATATTACTGTATTACTTGCCTTCTTCTAACATAATGATAACTTGAGAAAAGGGAATAAAATTATGTTATAATGATTTATGGTCCTTTGAGAAATATTAGTGTTTGTGAAGGAAACATAATAGAAATAGAACTATTTTTACAAAAATTTAAGGTTCTGGAGGGAAGAGTATATTTAGAATAATAATAAAGACCATAATTAAGATAGTTATCTCATTAGTGATTACGCATATATTCAGGTGTAATTCGAAGGTTTCAAAGAGCCATTTTCATTTTGGTTTATGTGAGGGAGATCTAGCATGTAAGTTTTACCTAATTCAGAGATATTGCCTATATGAAGCCACTTGACACACATTGCCACAAGACAGTTATCGAAAATTATCACTTAACTCTCCATCTTTTAACCTAATGTTAAATTGAAAAGGAAACAAAAGGAATAAGAATTTTTTTCCATTGCGGGTGATGTGTAAAGTGTCTTTCTTGCAAGGTGAGATAACTGGCCTGTATGCCTGGCAAGTATATTACGAAAGCCCTCTACCTAATTTAGTTATTGGTGTAAATGTACAGGAAAATGAAGGCAGACTTGAGTATGAAGTTTTCTTAGTTTAGAAAAATCATATCAAAAAGTTCTTAGGAAAGTGATAAGAATGGCAATGGGGAGGGCCAGGACGGCTCCCCCTGTTCCCCCCCACCCCCACAGTAGTATATTTCCGGGATTTGAGGCCGGGAGGGGGTAAGAATTAAAATATCTCTATTACATCCTGTTTAATAATTAATTTATTTTTAATATTGTTTTATATTTTATAAATATAATTTAAATTTCATAAAATAGAAAGATTCAGATGGGTTTTGGTACAATTTGAGGCGGTGCAATGCGGGGGGGGGGTGGGATGGAGTATTTATTTTATAAATATAATTTAAATTTCATAAAATAGAAAGATTCAGATGGGTTTTGGTACAATTTGAGGCGGTGCAATGCGGGGGTGGGGTGGGATGGAGTATTTTTCCATCCCAAGAAAGTGATATCATGGGTGCTGGAAAAAAAAAAAAAAGGATTTTTGTTAGATATATCAAATTATTAAGGATGTGAATGTGGGCTCGGCCATGATTATGAGACATAACAGCATAAAGCTGGAAAATTACCTATTGCAATATCCTTGCATTGTTTACTCAACTCGCCATAGAATTTATGCATTTGCATTTATTTTGCTTGCATTTATGTTGGTTTTTATTGTTGATAGATCCTTGTTGGTGCCAATACCGAGATTTTTGGCAACACAAGTTTAGACGAAACTTAGGAATATGATTATTATATAGAATAATTTGATGAATTATATGAAGTTTAAATGAGCTTATACTGGTTTTTGGTTATCATGTTAAGAATCGATGTGGAACGAGCAAGAAACCAAATGCACAATTGAGGAAAATCCTTGCGAAGATGTTCAAATGAAATCAGCTTAACTTCCGAAGAAGCCTAACTTCTTCTTGTTGTGTGGTCCTTGGGGAAAAAATTCAGATACTTGTGCTTCTTGGTAACATAAACTTAACACCAAATATTTTGTTCCATGGGTTGATTACTTTGTCAATTACACAAAAAAACTAAATATTTCATCTGATAGTAACTTGTCATCACTATTAGAACTCTAACCTCATTATCTGGACAGAAATGTGGATGATTACTATTTGAATGAAGAGAGCCCGATGTGGTAAAGAAGTCTTGATTACTGGTCCACCACAAACAAGGTGCAAAAAAATATAGATTCCAAGGCTCACTGTCTATAATCCCAATTCACAGCTTCCACAAAACCCCTCAGGGTAAGAAGATAGCGATACACTTGAATAGATATTTATGAAATAACTATCAGTACATAAATACGCACTTCGATAAAAGTGCTAGCCTAGGACCAACTTTTTATATACCATTGTAGTGGTTGGCACCTTGCTTAATGGTCTTACATATTTCTTTTGACTGACTTAAGTCTAGTAAGAGGGCCATCAACATTAATTCCATCGATATAAGAATTCATTAGGCTGAGCTCTTACCAAAAATAAAATAAAAATATCAAAAGATGAAGCAAGCAATTAATCACAAGTCACCCTATCACCTATGGTGCCCACAAAGTGCGCTACTCATTTACCTCGTATTGAGCCACAAGAGATTCAATTGATTTTCTATAGGATTCCATAGCCTGTGGCTGAACTGTGTAGAAGAGGTTCTCCTGCAAGACAACGTCGAAAGAGACAGGTAAGTAAACTCCACTACTTCCCAACTTCAACATTAATACAACTCAAAGAGTTGCATTCTTATACACATACAACCATTTCTATGTTCATAATAAGCACACACATGAACCAAGATTGGATAAATAAGCAATGCAAGAAGAAAGGAGTGCAGAAAGCGAAGAGAGGGAGAGAGGGCAGATGCACAATCAACAAAAAATAATGATACATGATATTGATTCATACTTCAGTCAAATGATCCTCCCATGACATGTCCAGGATTCCCAAATCAGATATCCTATCTGGAGTTATCGGCGCTTCAGCATGGCAAGGAAGAGCATCGGAGTTGTTATATTTCAGAAATTTCAGTGCGTAAGCCTCGACAGCAAGTACACCCTCCTTCGGAGATAGCAGCTCCAGCTCTCTGCTTTTCGCCTGCCACAACCACGAAATGCTTAGATAGAAATCCATTTGCCCTACCCTTCTCACTTAATAAATAATGAGGTTAATAAGCTGATACGAGCTCAATCATGGATGGAAAACAACTAACCTCAACGAGCAATTTTAATTAGAAAGCAGCATTATTACTCATCAAGTTAAATCAAACAAAACGATGTGTTAAAACAGGACGGTTGCTTAAGTTCAACTCGTTACGGTGGAGTCGTCATAGAATGACACTTTAAGAATATACATGGACAACTAATACACGTCTTTCCTTTTACATACAAATATCGCAACCAGATAAAGATACAAAAATATTCAGACAATTCTAAGTCAATTCTAGAGGGTTACAGAAAAATGGGTAGTAAATAACGTGAGTATCGCAGGTGATTTAAATTTAAAAATTAGTTCATCAACAATAATTGCGATTTTACAATTCAATGACCAACAATCCTTTTGACATGTCTTTAAATTGCATTGCATCTGCCTCATTATTAATTCGATAATCTCAATCAAGAATTTCGTCAAAAAAGAACAAAAGCATCCAGGAAAAATATGCCATAAAATTAATTCACAAAGCAATTCCCAAAGCAGAAAAGAAAAAATGTGGTAGGACCATAAATACCAACCTATAATGGATTGAGAAGCCCCCATAACATAAGATAATATCCTCCACATCAATAAACAAACAAAATCAAGAAAAATCCATAAGCAGGGAAAATGACAAAACAAAAGCAGAAGCGCCAAAAATACCTCTACAGAATGCCAGAACTCCATAACAGCCTTGGCCAAGGTATAAGCTACTTCCTTTTCCTTCATGTGGGAAGCTTTTACTCGTTTTCTCGACTGAGAAGTAAAAGCAACTCTATGGCATATTTGAGCAGCAGCATTTATCTTCCAAAGACGCTCCTAAATGAAGATATAGTAAAACAGGAAGGCTCTTAAAGCTAGGAAGTGGAGTAAAAAATATTGCCAGAAAAGGCCATTCTACATAAAAATCAGTAGTTCAAAATGTCCCAAAAGCAATGGGTCACGTGTATTGGAAACAAAAAGACATGGTTTGTTTATAAAATCAAACCTGTGCAAAATCATTTGCTAACCATGCCATTTCCTCAAGTACATAATCCCAATGAGATTTTCGGCGAATCTCCAGTGGAGAGGTAGCAGTGGATAACTCCAAAATTCTTTTTTGCTTTGCCTGTTCAATATAATAGGTCAGATCTTTAACGCCTAAATACAAAGTTGAAGAAAATTTTATTCAATTTCATAAAAAAGGGGTACATATTAAACAATAATGCAGATATATAACCTCAATGACTCGTGCCTCTTCCAAGATTGAGTCTTCAGCAACTTTGCTTGCCAATTTCAAGTTGGGCACTGAGGAATTTTGTGCCTCAGAGGTAACAACAGTAGAAACCCTAGCCATTGATGCCTTGGGAAGTTTTGAAATTGAGGAATTAGTAGAATCCTGATGATTAATGCTTGTAGGTTCAGGATTGTCGTGTGAAAGGACGACACGTTTCCTCTCTGATTCTAATCCAGTGTGGCAACCAGCTTCCACTCCTTCAATGGTAACTTGACCTTTCACCTCATTTTGTAAAGCAGACGCATTTTCATTTAATTCTTCCTGGCCTTTGAGCAGAATGCCATTCTCTTGGAGGCTTTGATGTGTAGAATTGCTCCCGACAATAACAGAAGTACTATTGTCATTAGCTTTGTTCTCTTTCTTTTCTCTGAACAATTCATCCCCTTCTTCATTTGGGATCCCATCAATCACTGAGGCTTGATTGTTAATGCTCCCATTTGAGTCAACATTTCTCATGTTAGTACACATTTCGCCCCCATTGTTTCCGTCGATACTTAAAATGGTTTGAGTGCAAGATGACTCAGAATCCAAACCCTTTGTGCCACGCTCTGTGCTATTATTTTGAGCATCATTTTTTATCTGATTACCCTTTTCAGTACCGAGACCATTCATATGACAGGAACAAGATTGACTCTCAACTTTCGCAGGAATCACACTTGGCTGGCACTCAATGACTGCAGATGTTATCTCTTCCCTCAACTGCAATGGCTCAGGTCCATCAGAGGCCATTTGATCTGGAGATTTTTCAGCTTCAGAAACTGATTTTTGGTTGTGTTGATCGCCCAGAGGGATTTTGGAAGTATTAGTATCTGATGCAGCATTTGGTGAACCATCTTTTACCAAGTCCTTAGTTGATTTTACAACCCTTACATGGTCCAACTGCATATCCCGCTGGCTGACTGAGGGTACAGCCATATGAAGGATGTTATCCATTGGACTTGTAGGCTTTGAGTTACAATTTAATGATGTATTTTGGTTGTTATAGTTTTCTGCATCAGAAACCAGATCCTTTACATCCCTGGGGCCTCGGAGAGGAGGTAAAGAAGAGCCGTGACCGCCGCGAGTTAGAACTACATCTGTTGAACTTGACTTGATTCGATCATTACTTGGTCGGGACCTGTACCTTCTTTTATAAGCTTTCCTAGGGAGACCAAAGGCATCAGATTCCCCAAATTCTTTCACATTTTGACTCCCACCCATATAAGATGACTTCTCTGATGCTGCAATGTCACTCCTGCTAGGTTGTGAAGAGTTCTGATCACCTTCAGAGAACTCATTTTTACCATCAAACAACATGATATTATCGGCACTATTGGGCTCGCGAGGAGGAGCTCCAGGCCTACCACTACTTTCCACAGAGTCTCCATGAGGTGATGCTATAAGTGCAAAACTGCCTTTTGGTTCACTGCAATGATGGAGTAAACAATTAGAGGAACAAAAATACGTGGAACTTGAAGGACTTGACAAATTAAAAATACAAAATAACTGCAGTGAAAATACCTAGCGACACACTGATCAGAGTGTTGATTTCTCAACGAAGTTGACTGGACGCTGACTGAAGCAACATTCCCAAGCTTAAAATCCAATGGATTTCCACCCTGCAAGGAAAAAAAAAAAGTCATTACAACCTAAAGTTGAATAAAAACTCAGAGCCAATCTAGGTTCAGCTCCATACTTTCTCAAGATATTCCAGCTCTCTTCTCCTTTCATCTCGAACATTATACTCCTGCCTGTTACCAGAAATAATTTTCCGTGGACGTGACAAGAATAAATCTTAAGGACTGACAATAATTTGTATTAAAGAGTTTAATAGAAAGCAAGTAGCAATACCTAAGCTCTGACTGAGCCTTCTCAATTTCAGCTCGCAGTGGAGAAGTTTTGCTACCAATACCAACTAGTCCCATAGAATCAACCTCAGCATTGACTAAGATAATAAATGCAGAACTACATCCGTGCATTCCTCCTTTAATAGATACAGACAATTCTCTCCATTAATTCAAGACTTAAAAACTGCTACAAACAAAAACCAGCAGATCTCAAACTCAGTCACACACAAGAAATTGGAATGAGAGACATAAAATGGCCATAGCAATGTGCTACCTGAATCAATTGGAAAAAGAGGGAAGGAGACTACTTTATCAACAAGATGTTTCAGCAGGTTTGGTGAATGAGGAATTTATATTACAAAACCTATTTATGCTACAAATATTACAGAATTTCCTCATAAATGCCTAATGACCAAGAATCCCGAGATATTTACATATCAAAAAGGAAGACGAGGAAAAACATTAGACTTTGATGCTGCACAGCATCCTCTCCATCTTTTGCTTTTGCCTTGTCCGGATAGAATCAAGTTGTCTTTTCCAGAGACATGCCTCTTCATTTCAGGCAAGAAAACTTGTTTCATCATTTTTCAATTAACCGGTCAAGCCCATATAAAATGCACCTCATTTTAATTTTAGAACTTTGTCATCAAACAGAAACTTCACACAAGGAATATAACATGCACGTGACATCCCATTTTAAATATCATGGAGGAGAGAGTAGTACAAAATTGGAAATATATTTGAATACAGCTTGGTAGAGGATAGGAGCTCTGTGAACATTAAATGTGTAATTTATATTTGCCAATTGCCAGAAAATAAAGATTGAGTGTTAATTATACTATTAGTCCAACACTGAAAAATAAATTAACATGGAATTTGGAAATAAATTTTGAAAATTTGGATCGTCTATACCTTTTACAGGGATATTTAGTCTCAAAATTACTAGTATTGCCACAATTAACACCAAATTGCTGTTCATAGCACCTATTTACTAAGGTTCAAATTGCTGAAAATTGAGGGGACAAAATATTTTTCCAAAAGATTATGTAAAATTTACGCTTTTGAAAGGGAAAGCAAACAGTTTTTAAAAGCTGTTCATTCTCCTGTAACCCACCCATGCCAAATAGTCTCGTCAGGCGTCACCATCTAATAACACGATACAACAATCTAAATTTCGTCTCAGTTGACACGAAGTAATTCATAGTGAAACGCCTGTACCATTGTATATAATGTGAAACCCAAACAATCATGTGTATCATAGCATATGATGAATGATATCCTCAAAATCAGCCTCGTGGAAGTACAACAAACTACAAGAATATGCATATAACATACAAATATCACACACAGAGACCGATAAAGCAACATGTAACAGTATCTATAGTAAAATTACTGCTTGCAGCCAGGGGAGACAGGATGTGATTTTCTTTACTCTCGCGTGCAGCATTGTCTATACTATAGCTCTCAAATTCCTATAACTGGCCAACTAAAAATTCCAAAAAGGAAAATATTGCAACTCGGTAAGTACAAATCAACTTAGTTAACATGAAAATCACATGACATTATCAGAACAATTAAACGCGGATAACTACAGAAGCTCACAGAAAGTCAGAAACAACACAACTCTATCCCCCAACCCTCGGGTCAATTTAACAAAAATGCATTGACAGAACCATACTATCAAAACCCCCCACATTCATTTCCCAAATTAAACCACTAAAGTTCAATCAAAATGCTCAATAAAAATTCTAGGGTTCACATGAACTTGAACAAACCACCAAATTCTAGTGTTTCCGAAGTTAAAGACGGCAAATTATAGCTGAATTGTGACTAGGTACAAGGAAATTACAAGCTGGTGCTAAAAATTGGAGATCCTAAGAACTTTTTACCATGCTCTAGGGTTTTGCTTTTGATGCTCAACGTACCTCATTTCAAAGCACGAGAATATTTCTGTATACACCCGTCAAAGCATTTATCCTTCTACGTATAAATATATGTACTTGTTTCCGTATATGTAAATGGAGTTTCTGGTTTTGTTCGTCCTTCGTTCTCGTGGGACTTTCTCTCTCTAAAATTGTACGTAATTATTTTTCTCTCACTAAATTTCTGTAAAAAGTAAAAACTATTCTGTCGCCCGCAACTGTGCTGGACACCACAGACGATGATTGGAGAAGGCCTCCTGCGAAATTGGACCTTTTGGGCATTTATTTTGTTTCCTTTTTTTTAATGAATTATTAATCTTATTTTTCTGATCTTTTTCCTATTTTTAATGATGGTATAGTCAAAAGTGAAAATGTTCTGATATGATCCTTTTCCAGAGAAAAAAATATTATATATATATTTGTAGACTCCCGTGGCCTGTTTGGAGCGAAGATAAATGATTGTTACAAAAAGTCAACCTAAAAACGTGAACAAACGTTTGTTGAAAACTTCGTTGATTACACATTTCTTAGCCTTGTTAACTAGATAATTCTAAGTACTCTTCTGGTTCAAAGTGTAGGTTAGATTAAAAAGGATTTCAATTCGTAAAATAGCTTGTTCGTCTACCTACAAGCAATCCATGGTAGAAAAGAAGGTTTCTCTTACTCAGGGGGGCTAAAATGAGTTTTCTAGTTTGACATTGCACGAATAAGATCGATCTCTCTTAACATTGATTTAAGAAATACAAGAAACGGACAATTTCAGTATAGAAAAAGTAAGAATGCATATAAAAAAATATTTTCAATTGTGAATGACGGATTTTTTCAATCATTTCAACCGAGAATCAGGAATGGAGAGATTTTCCCCCTTCTCCGCTCGACTATTTGATCTTAAGAATGCTGGTTTTAAGAATGAGTGGTTGTCCCTCTCCGACTCTTACTGTCCAACCTGAGAACAGACAGCTTTTTACGAACTAGATGTCGATAAATCCGCGAATCTAGAAATTTATTTCGAGCAATTGAACCAGACAATTTCAATATAGAAAAAGTAAAAATGCATAAAAAAAAGACATTTTTAATTTATCTTGACATTATTTTATTTTTTTATTTATAGTCAACAGTACCCTTAATTAAATTATTAACATTGGTAAGATGATACGGAAGAAAATGGTTTCGGAAGCGTATTAAAGCAAATAATATTATGTTATGCTCAATCACCTAATTTTTAATAGATTCGATGGGATTATTGCCCACCAGAATTTGAAGAATTTGATAGAGTAGCGCGGATCGCATAGATAGAGCGGAAAGGGTGTGGTAGATGGGGGCAACAATTGAATGGAAGATGTCCTCATGGAATTAATGCTTGTTTGGTAGTGCTTATGAGTTGTCTCATACGGAATGTGTATATAGTCCTTATTTGGTTTAGATTAAGATCATATTTTTAGTAGATTTCGATAAAATTTGATATAATGTGTAGTTGAAAAGTTATGAATCTCATGAATTGTCTGGTTATGATTAATTATCAACTTGACTAAAATTTTAATTTTAAGCTAAACCAAGCAAGGGAATAATAAATGGGTAATAAATTGTGAGTCATGTGAGATGTGTGGATAAAAAGAATGTCCAGTCAACTTAAAGGTTTGTTTGATAGAAGTTTTGACATAAAAAGCTACTTCAAGATCTTTATTCGCACTCCCTCCTTGCATGTATAACTTTTCTTGGGTTTTGATACCTAATAAATTCGGGCAGTGATTCAAAACAAATGTTGGATAATTTATCGAGGCCATGACTTGGCTCGACCTGGAAATGACCAACACTAGGGCCCAAGTAGTGGTTATTGAGTTGGGTTATTAACGTGTGTGTGCTTTGTGTTTCAAGAGAAAATCGTGGTTGCTTCCTATCTTCTTTTTCGTGCTTTTTGCCTTTATTGTTTTCTCTTTGCCTTTGTGGCCTTGCAAACGTCATCATACTTTTGTTCCTTGTGGGTACGTTAGAAGTGATAGAAATAGTTGTAGGTTGGAGTCAATTGATTGATTGTGGTTTGATCTTGGTAAGTTTAAACTAAGCTCAAAATCCACCAATTGAAGATCAATTCCGCTACATATGGTATCGCGTTGGTAGGCGAGAAATTTGTATTTTTTTGTGTAAAAATAGAGCTATAAATTGGTAGAAAAATGCAGCTGAAAATAGATCCTAAAAGTTGTCCAGTTCAAAATCAATCTGATCGGATTATTTTTCTTGTTTTCTAGATAAGCCACTTATCCATTGGACGAATGAAGACCACTGATGTGTTTAACAGACGGCCGTACCTGGGTAGCTGGCGCTTGACGCCGACGACAACGCGTGGAACTCGACGAACGCCTATGTCAGCGCATGAAGGCTTCTCTGGAAACAATTTACTCGAACGGTTTCCTCCGGACGACGAGACAAACCCTGCGGTAGTGTTCGTTTTTAGTTTTGAGTGCTATGATGAATTTTAGATGATTTTGCCCCTACACGTTAGGGATTTTACTTTAGCTTGATTGGTTACCGCAATTGCTGAAAGTTTTAGGGCAAATAGTGGTGGCCTAAAATGATAAATTCACATATCTCTTTATTTACGAACTCAAATTCGTCAGCTCTAATATATCGGATTATCTCAATTTAAATTTCAATAGTATCACGTTATCACGTGGGGGTGACTTTAGGATTGGAGTTATCGCGCGGGGGGCAACCATTGCATGTGCTATAAATTTAGGAATTACTAGCTCTATTTGAAGTGTTGAATTTAACTGCAAGTTGATAATTGCTTTTGAGATTAATTGTCTGTATTGCGAAAAAATTTGAAGTTTTGTTGACATACATTTGTATTGCATTGATTATTCTATTAGACATCTAGATTTGACTCGTTTAAACATTTCCTTGATAATGAGATCTCAAGTCCCACGAAATCCTAAAAATCTAGAATGGTATATACTGCGATCTTATGATTACTTTGTGTGATATATTTGTACACTTTAGCTATTCTATTTTTAAAATTGTATTCAGATTTCAAAGTTGGAATTTTCAATGAAAAAGAGGGACAACCATTTTCTCTTTTATCTTTGTAAGCCTTTGTGATTTGTGATATTATGTGAGGCAGCCATGTATGGGTTATCTTCTTCCTTGCGAGCTTCTTTTGTAAGTGTAGTGGAGTAATCAACTCTTTATTATATTCTCTTTGTGAGTGTCATCTTCGTCCAATCCTTTGTGGATTTCTTGAGTTTTGGTGTTAGAGTAACTTTTGTGGTATGTGAGTCAATTTAAATTGAGCTCTAACATTTCTGATCGTCAAAGGTGTTGATTTTTTTGTCATAATGGGTTTGAAATGCATTAGCAATAAGTGTGTTGTGTGTCTTTTGATTAGGTGAAGTATAGATGCCTAAGGATACTTTTGTGATTTGTACTAGAGATGTGGTGTATGACATTTGGATCACGAGTTGATAGGTGATTAAATGCTGGAATCATTTATCTGTGAAGACTCTGATCAGGTTGAGTATGAAAGAAGCACTTCTATCACTTCTGTGAGGTGAAGACCCATTATCTATTTAGCTTGGGAGAAGTGCTGTAGTGATAGATGATTATCCTGTGGATTTAGGATCTATTGAGGTTTGCTAGACATGAGTTAGTGAGCAGGTGAGCGATGAGATGAGATAAGTGTTCTCGAAATGTGAGCAACAGAAATGTGATAGGATAAGTGTGGTGAAATCTTTTCATGGGGTCATTTATGCATTTATTGCATATGTGTTGGCTATTTAATCGATTAAACTTCGTGTTAGTATGTTGTTCTGTGTGAACGTGTTTTGAAAGATATGTGTTATCCTATATGATATATTCTCGTATATTTATTTGATTTTGATTGATTACTATGATTATTTACTTCTACTTGGGTGTATTTTTATATTAACTCCGGTGAGTACATGAAACAGGTATGGTATGTGTTTCGGGTTTGAAACATGCAGTAAGGTTTGTAATACTAGTTTTATTTGTTACCTTGATTATGTGAATATAAACTTTGTGTTATGGTTGCTTGCAAGTTGATTGGGTATCAAGGTGAAAATTTGTTAGATTTTAATACTTAATAAATTCGGACGATGATTTAAAACAGATGTCGGATAATTTATCAACACCATTGACTTGGCTTGACCCTAAAATGACCAACACCTTTTAGGGCCCAAGTAGTGGCTATCGAGTTGGGTTATTAATGTGTGTGCGCTTTGTGTTTTGAGAAAAAACCATGGCTGCTTCCCTTCTTCTTCTTCGTGCCTTTTGTCTCTATTGTTTTATCCTCATCTTTGTGGCTTTGCAAACACCACCTACTTATGTTCCTTGTGGGTACATTAGAAGTGGCAACCAAAGTGATAGAAATAGTTATGGGTTGTAGTCTATTGATTGTGGTTTAATATTGATAAGGTTAAACTGAGTCCAAAATCTACCAATTGAAGATCAATTTCGCTACAACCTTCATATGAATTTTGCCGAAATTGTTGCTCTGGCGAGACTTCACTGTGACACAATTCGTGATTGATACCAGTAGAGGTGCAAAGCGGATTGTTTGGTGCCATTGCCCGACAAGGCCACCCTGTCCATAAAAAATTGAGGCCAAGGTCCCTAAAAAGATTTAAAGTACATAGTTGCTTATAAGTATCTTGGAAGGATAGTGCAAAGTTCACACGTCTCTTCGCATCCACTTTACTTATTATTTACATTATTAGTACTCTAAATTTATTAATACCTCTTTAGTAATTGTACACTGGCTAATAATTTAAAACACAGTAGTTCCATATTTCACAGTTTAATACCAAAATATAGTAATGTACGGTTACTTTTTGAAAAAATTTAGATGAAAATCAAAAGTAATAAGTTACATCAGTTTTTTCCTGTTTTGAATTAGAAAATTGTTACCAAAAATATTGTACTCCCTCCATTTCATTTATATATGCTGGTTTTATTTTTCACACGAATTAAAAAAATTATTTAATATTATTTAAAAAATATTTTTTGTCAAAAACTTTCCTAATTTAACCTTGTTTAATTATCAACAATTAGTAGTAAATTATTGTTGGAAGTAGGACAAAAATTGATGATTAATTTTCAAGAAGTAGATTAAGTAGGGAAAATTAGTTATTACCAAGCAAATTAAATAAAAATATATTAGTAAACGAACAAAACAAAATATTTTCAACAAAAAATGACTATAGAATTGAGACAAAAAAATAAAAGGAAAAAAATCGAAGTATATAAATGGGACGAAATGAGTACATTGAGAGGAACTTAAGTTGAATTAATACAAACAAGACAAATTCATGTAAAATAAGCAGCCTCCATTGTTGAAGATTGGATGATTGGAAAAAAGGGAGTTTGAATAAGAAAATTGGCAAAATCATGACGCAGTGAGAGGACTAACTCCAGTTTGATCCCATTATTTTTAAAATATTTTTTTTTTCTTTCATATATTTTTCAATAAAATAATATCACAAGTAAATTCAAAAAATTTCATTATTTTGTAATTATATATTTTTCATCAATTTACTATTCCAAAATGTATTCTTAACAAAAAATGAGGCTCAAACAATAGCTCATATTTGTGTCACATTTTTTCTTAAATTCATTTTTAACTACATATTCTTTTATAACTCGATAAAATATTTATACAAAAAAATTTCTCTATTTTCAAAATTACATATTCTTCAAGAAATAACTATTACAAAATGGAGGTCAAACAAACCTAAGCCTCCACAAAAGACTACGAGAAATAATAAAATGAGTAATAGTGGGTAAAAAAATGTGTGAATAATAAATAAGTATTAATTATGAATGTATAATTGAAATCAATGTTTTAATTTTGATTGAATTTATAATTCATTATAAATTGGTAGTCAAATAGATGTTAATTATTTGAAGACGAATTCCACAGTGGAATGGATAGATTAATGAAGAAATGTATATGATAAAATTTATTATCCGTCTTATTCTATTTATAACTTCGTTTGAAATTTGTAATAGATTTCAAGCTCGACTAAAAGATAAATGTTGCAAGCACAATAGTTAGAGCATGTTTGATGTAAATTTTTTGAAATAGATTTTGTGAAAAATAATTTTTTTTAAGAATTTAATCAACGTGTCGATGGCGTGTCGTGTCTGTTCTTTTTTAAAAAATCGCGTGTCGGCGTATCCGACACGTATCGTGTCGGACACACGTGTCCGGGTCGGTGCATCATAGGTTTACATCATTCTTCATCTTAGTCATGCTTTGGAAGTTGTACAAGTTTCAATGATGTAGATATTTTGATGATGAGATAAAATTATTTTTGTTCAATGTAAAATTCAATCATAAAAATTGTATTTCTTCAAATGTTTAATATCACAAACATTATGATAATATTTAGGGTAAATTCTAGTGGGGTCCTTTATTAGGATCTCGATCTTTTAAAATGTGGCAATAAAGTCCTAAACCTTTGAACGTTTGCCCACGTCCTTTTTAGATGGAAATCATCATTTTAACAATTAAATGGTCAATTTTTGAGTAAAATGACCATCCTACCCTTGATCAATATATTAATTACAAAAACAAAAACAAAGAAAATTGAAACGAAAAAGAACACCCCACCCCACCCTATCCCAACACCATAACAACACCCCATCAACGCCACCGCATAACAACTAATTTTACAAGAAGACTGCACGAAATTGTTGCAATCAAACAAATGGTGAAACTTGAAAATACACCACACACTTCATATTGGAATTGAAATGGATATAGATAGAAAGAGATATGTACTTTTCCTTTTACCTCTATTATTTTTTCCTCCCTTGTAAGGTACATAATGTGTTACGTATCTATATATTATCTTAGAATTAGTCTAAACTAGTTATTAGTAGTTTTACTTCAGTTACTTTAGGAGTTAGTTGGGGATAGGAAGTTAGCGCTCCTAAAAATTAGGGAAACATTTTTTTTTTTTTTTTGTATTTATACTAAATAAAAGAATGAATAAAATGTTGAGAAATTATTCCTACAAAATTGTTCATAATTGTGAGGCTAATTGATTCCCCAAATTACCAATATTGGGATGCCAATTTTTCCTTGAATTAATTCACTTTTCATCTTTTTTTCCTTTTATTTTGCTTATGCTTCAATACAAACAATTTGTGTTTGTAACAATTGGAATTAGAAATAGACAATGACATAAGGATAAAATTCTAGCCATGGAGCAAGACTAGAGCGCATAGAGAGTGATATAGTGTTTGTTATTGATCATAATGAAATCAATAGCAAAATAAATGAGACGTTAACGATGTTGGAAGCAAAATTGAGGTTGTTTTCAAGCCAACCTACCAAAGGTGATGCTGGGAAATCTATAGTTTCATTGTATACTCAAAGCTTTTGTCGAAGTAGTGTCATAGTAATCTCAATGAATGCTTATGGAGTTGAAAAAATTTGTGATAGAGGGTATTCAAAGCTGATACAAAAATTTCAAAATCATTTCAATNGTTCTCATCCAACTCAATGATATTTTTATAGTTAAGTACTGCATTGATCCTGTAGCGGTAGACGGTCCAGCATTAATGTAGAGGGCCTCATAGCGATAGGCGACCCAACATGAACGAAGAGGACCTCATAGAGGTAAGCAGCCCAACATGATGTAGAGAGCCTCATAGTGGTAGGTGTCACAGGGACGAAGTCTGTTAGAATACTTAGCCAAATTTCCGCCTGTAATGGCACTGAGGTCTTACCCAGTCAACCTATTCGAAATCTCACGACACACACAATTATGATTGAAACAACAAAAGAACACAGTGTTTACGGGAAAACCCAACTCGTATTTTATTACTCCACAATAAATACATGAACTCACTATATGTTGAAAGAACACAACACTCTATGTGTCTCATCAGCCCGAGTATACACTATTTATAAGCCAAAACTCGAGTGTGCAGTTAACATCCTTAACTGCCAAAGGATAAACCGACCCACAATAGCCAGAACTGCCAAAAACTGTCCTCCATGACCTTTCCCAACAATTGTCCGCACACTCCACTTGTATGGACAAGGAAAACCGACCAAGACACATGTCACACATGTGCATGTTCATAACAGTCGAGTTATGACATCCGAGTTTGTAGACTCAGCACACTGAACTGTAGCTGAAACCCAGATTTGCCTTGCTCCCGAGAACCAAAGTGTGCACCATCAACACACTGTCCGTTCAAATCCAGCATGAGAATAAGGCGTGTCCATACTACTGCACATGTCAGCCTTTAAGAGGCTAACAGTAGGCGACTACGATTATTGATCCATCGAATTTTGAGATGATCCATCAATAATACTTTTAACTAACTCTCGCACAACCTACCGAATTAGCTAGCTAAGCTTGAAACGTGGCTTTTGAATTGATGTAAAGTCCAATAACTAACGGAAAAATTTATGTAATTCATTGACCCCTGAATACTTTACACGAAGTTGGGTGACCAATCAGACAATTTATCAATCTTTATGGTTTTTCTTTTTATATTAGAAGGGTCAGCAACAACCTTGTCAATTATCCTCAAAATAAAAGGTTATTATTTTTTCTAAATTCGGCTATAGTAGATGGAATAACATTGTGAGGTTAGAATACATAAAAAAAAGGGAAAGAAAAAGATTAAAAGATATATAAAAAGGATATATAAAGATTGGCCAATTACCAGATTGATCACTGAACTTTGTATATGGCTTTCAGGGTGTCACTGAACTTAAAAAAATTTCCCGTTAATCATTAAATTTTACAAAATGTAATATTATCTTGTGATATACGGAATGAGATTATTTTTTGTAACATTGAAATTCTCAGTCATAAATGGAATTATAATTTATCAAATTCATTGACTAAGGAGAAAACTCAACAAAGTTCAATAAAGTAATTATCCCTTTATATTCATCCCAGCAACATATCGGAGACAAAACCTTTTCCTGTCCTCAGCTTTTTTCTTCTCCGGTTTCATTCTGCATTAATCTATTCATTTCTTTACTTTGGTGAATTCAGTTAGATTTTGGTACAGTAGACATGAAACCAATACCGTCCTGCCACGTGATGGCCATGCCATATCCCGGCCGCGGCCACATCAACCCGATGATGGACCTCTGCAAACTGGTGGCCGGAAAGAGCAGCAGTATTCTAATAACCTTCGTACTGACAGAGGAATGGCTCGGCTTGATTGGCTCCACAGCCAAGCCAGATAATATCTGCTTCGCCACCATTCCAAATGTCATACCGTCGGAGCATGTTCGAGGATCCGACCCGAATGGATTCGCCATGGCTGTGGGGAGTAAAATGGAAGAGCCGTTCGAGAGGCTCTTGGACGAGCTTCAGCTTTCTCCGCTGATTATCGCTGACGCCGTTGTTCCTTGGGCGGCTGATGTAGCTTCTAGAAGGAACATTCCGTTAGCTGTGCTCTGGCCGATGTCGGCGTCGGTGTTTTCGATGATTTACCATTTTGACCTTCTGGTCCAGCACGGCCACTTTCCGGTCAATGTATCTGGTAATAGACTACATATATGTCTGCACGTGCTTTGGCTTTTTTAGTTCTTTTATTTATCTTGATATAAAATATTATGCACATATTTGGTTTAACTAAAATAATGGATAAAAAACTTAAATTAATGTCAATTACTGTTTTTAAAAATACATTTTATGGGATTCACATTTTCTATCGGCAATTCAATCACATATTTCAACAATTTTTTTAATCAAAATCTACTAAATATCTTATTTTTAACAAAACCAAACACGACTCAGTATTTTTCTCTATCGTACTCTTATTTTCACAATACATTTAGAACAAAAGTTTCATCTCTATGTCACCTAGATTGATTTATAAAGAGAAATAATAGTAGATCATGATCGAAATTAATGATTGATTTTGAATGAATTTATTAATTTGTATCCAAACGGCGGCAAGATACTTTAAATATTTTGGTAGAATAATTTAGGAAGGCGTTCTACACGTGAGCTCTTTGTTAACTTTGGTCGTGCCGCTTAGTAGATATCTTCTAATTGCTGTTAATTAATCTTCCAAAACATCACTAGTCAATTCCACACTACAGTAATTTACCATATCATTGGCTTTGCTACAATCTCTCGATCATTTGTAAATTAGTTACATTTGCAAGAAATGGATGAGGTTTGATCAGTCTCTATTTTGTGGGTTATGGCAGTAATCTATTTGTGATTTTCGGTTGTTATGTTCAGTAAATGGAAACGATATTGTTGATTGCATTCCTGGGCTCTCTCCTATTCGTGGAGTGGATCTTCCCACAGTCATGAGGTTGGAAGAAAATTACCAACGCTTTCTAAAAGTGCCGTTGCAGGCAATTCATAAAGCACAATACCTTCTCTTAGCTTCTGTTTATGAGCTTGAAGCCGAAGTCATTGATGCTCTAAATGCAAAAGCTTCATGTTCAATCTACACAATTGGCCCTACAACACATTTCAAAGTTAAAGACAGTAATGGTGATCATAACTACTTGAAGTGGTTAAACGTTCAGCCTCCAAACTCGGTTTTGTTTGTTTCATTTGGCAGCTATCTCTCTATTTCGAGCTCCCAAATGGATGAAATTGCAGCTGGATTGTGCAAAAGTGGAACACGTTTCTTGTGGGTGGCACGAGGTGAAACATTGAGATTAAAAGAGATTTGTGGGGAAAAAGGGTTGGTGGTGCCTTGGTGTGATCAGTTAAGTGTGCTATGTCATCCTTCTACTGGGGGATTTTTGTCGCACTGTGGTTGGAATTCTACCAAAGAAGCTATTTTAGCAGGAGTTCCTATGCTTGCTTTCCCCATAATGATGGATCAGGTTACCAATGCTAAGATGATTGTTGAAGATTGGCAAATTGGATGGAGGGTGAAGAGAGAATTCGACGAGGACAACTTGGCAAAACGAGATGAAATTGCGGAACTTGTGCAGAAATTTATGAACTTAGAGAGTAGAGAGAGGAAACAACTTACAAAAAAGGCTAGAGAAATCCAACAAGCTTGTGAAAGAGAATTCGCAGAAGGTGGGCAATTCCAAATTTACCTAGATGGTTTTATTCGATCAATTTTGCAATACCATCATCATTGATCAATTCAACGTGGTATTCAAAATAACCTAGATATTTTACCTGTTCTAATAAGGCATTTCTCCACATTTCTATACGCTATTTGACGTTTTCAAGGTGCTTTTTTTTTTAATATTTAATTGTACGTAGTGGCGAATTTTCACTATATAAGCCTTATGTGTTCTTCCATGTCTATTTCCTTATTGCGGTTTTATTTCTCTAGGTGATATAAAATTAAGATTTCTTAAATTTGGTTTAAACACAATACAAATAATCGAAATTTGATAATCTTCTGTTTTGTGTTTTCTTTTATATTTGATTCACCTATAATGAATTTGAAATTGGTTTTAATAATGTATACAATAATATAAAAGTTTGGTATATTTGGCAAATGCATAAAAAAACTAAAATTTTTGAATAGGCATTAATTTATTAATGTCATATAATGATTATTAAAATGGTGATGGTACCGCCATAGAAGACGGCAGCGACAAGAAGGCGGAAGGGTGGAACTGGGATGCACTGCTTTTGGGGAGAATGGAAAGTGAATTGAGTGTTTGGTAGTTGATGGTATGTGGAATTAGGGGTGACAATTGGGCCGAATGGCTCATCGGCTTGTATGGGCTCGATCCATGGGTTGCTCGGGCTCATACTGGAGTTCGAGCCGAGCCCAAAAAAAATTTGAGCGATCCGAGCGGGCTCGACTCGTGGCTCATCAAAAAAATGTGACCATACAGTGACATTTACATTTCAAAAGGAAATATATATATGTATATATAAAACTTATTCCATTCCAATTCCTACAAAAGGCTTAGGAAGCCAACTTGTTTGACGAGGGGGCTTCGTAAACTACCTAACTTTGAATCGATCTTATTCCGTTCAAATTCCTTCCCGATACCTCTCAAGGAAAATATCAAATTGGATCCCAAATTTATCCTTAAACTTATGTGTTTAATGGAGAAGAAGCAAACAAAGTTATGCTCATTTGTTGTCTAGTTCTCTATCACAACTTCAGTTGGGTTCTTGTCCATAGCCGAAGGTCGATGTTGGATTCAGTGCCCCTAAGAAGAATAATCCATCAATTCATGTTCCTCTTTTTTCTTCCTTTGTCGTCGTTTCCAGACGTGATAAATTATAGGAATTGATGGGTTTTTCCACTTGAAAATCCCTTTTCATATAAATTTTCTAACCTTGGTTTTCGTTTTTGGCATTCTTATCTTGTAAAATTACATTCCATAGAAAGTAGACGTTTATGTGCCATTTTTTGCTTATTATTAGAAGAAATATAGCCGTTGCGAAATAAAAATTGTAAGATAAAAGTCAAAAAAAGGGCTAAGTGAAGCCCATAAACGGTAACATTTTTTCGAAAAATGGGGTGACAAATGGCAAACAAACAGACTCTAAATGTACGAAACTACACTATGGAAGAGAAAATCTTCTTCCTTTTTTGTTCAACAGTTAAATAATGGTGAGAGGGAGGCGAAGTGTATGGCTTGACTTTAGAGTTCGATTTGTGTCATGGATAGTTGGTAAGATTATTTAACAATGAATTTCGCCAACAACAAATTCCTTATGGGCAATGGGTCGTGGGACGAGTCGAGCTCGCGCACGAGCGCTCGTGCTTGGACAAGTTGAGCTTGTGAGTTCATGGGTCAATTTGACACCCCTAGAATTTATATGGAGAGGCAATTTCATCAAATGAACATCAAATTCAAGGGCATTACAGGAAATGTAAATGGATTGGGAAAATTGATAATGTCAAAAAACTTACGAAGGTTGGATCCAAAACTGAATTCTTTTTTTTTTTTTTTAAATTTGAATTTTCAAAGAGCACACTTTTGCACAGCATCTGATTTTCTGCATTTCGACACATCAATAAATTGACCAATGAATATTTAAATTCTAAATAATCTCAACATTTACGTTGGAGACCAAAGGTTAATTTTACACTGCATTGTTTAATCAATAAAGCCCCTTTCTTCTGCGGTTTCGTTCTTGAATAATCTATTTACTTTTCTTACTTGGTGATCGGAGTTTTCAGTTAAAAATGCAACCAGAATCTTCCTGCCACGTGGTGGCCATGCCGTATCCTGGCCACGGCCACATCAATCCGATGATGAACCTCTGTAAACTTGTGGCTGGAAAGAGCAACAGTATTCTAATTACCATCGTACTGACTGAGGAGTGGCTCGGCTTAATCGGCTCCACAACCAAGCCGGATAACATCCGCTTCGCCACGATTCCAAACGTCATACCGTCGGAGCATGTTAGAGGATCCGACCCGAAGGGATTCGTCATGGCTGTGTGGAGCAAAATGGAAGAGCCATTCGAGAGGCTCTTGGACGAGCTTCAGCTTGCTCCAACTCTGATTATTGCCGACGTCTCCGTTCCATGGGCTGCCGATGTGGCAACTCGAAGGAATATTCCGATGGCTGCACTCTGGCCGATGTCTGCGTTGGTGTTTTCGGTGATTTACCATTTTGACCTTATCGTCGAACACGGCCACTTCCCGGTCAATTTATCTGGTAAGGATGATATGTATGTCTGCATGTGGTTTGGCTGTTTATTCATTTCATTTTCTTAATGTTTTATTGAGAAATTTTGTCAACAAGGTTGAGAAAAAAAAAAAAACTATCTACGTGGTCTAGGGATAATCGATTTGTGGAACTTGTCGTTATGTTTTCAGTGAACGGAGATGATCTCATCGATTACATTCCTGGCCTCTCTCCTATTCGCGCAACGGATCTTCCCACGATAGTAAGGTTCCGGGAAGAGTCCAAATACTACTTGAAATTCCTTTTACGAGTATTTGATAAAGCAAAATGTGTTGTGTTCACTTCTATTTATGAGATTGAATCTAAAGCCATTGAAGCTATGAAGGCAAAAGCTTCATTTTCAATCTATACAATTGGCCCCGCAACAACATACTTCAAAGTTAAAGACTCACACTCGAGTACCATTAGTAGCAATGGTGATCTTAATTACTTGACATGGTTGAATCTTCAGCCTCCGAATTCGGTTTTGTACATTTCAATGGGGAGCTACCTCTCCATTTCGACCTCTCAAATGGATGAAATTGCGGCTGGATTGCGTGGAAGTGGGGTACGTTTCTTGTGGGTGGCACGAGGTGCAACAATATTGCGATTACAAGAGATTTGTGGAGAAAAAGGGTTGGTGGTGCCTTGGTGTAATCAATTGAGTGTGCTATGTCATCCTTCTGTTGGAGGATTTTTGTCACACTGTGGTTGGAATTCGACTAAAGAAGCTATTCTAGCAGGTGTACCCATGCTTACTTTCCCTATAATGAGTGATCAAGTTCCCAATGCTAAGATGATTGTTGAAGACTGGAAAATTGGATGGAGGGTAAAGAGAGAATTCGAGGAGGAAAACTTGATGACAGGAGAAGAAATTAAACAACTTGTGCAGAGGTTTATGAACTTAGAGAGTCGAGAGAGGAAACAACTTGAAGAAAAGGCTAAAGAAATTCAACAAGTTTGCGAGAGAGAATTTGCAGATGGCGGATCATTCCAAAATAACATAGATAGTTTTACAAAGTCGATTGTGCAACACTATCCTCATTGATCTATCTGCCTAGATTGTTGTCATGTGAAATTATGTTAATGACTTGTCAAAATCATAATGAAAAGTAATAGTTCTCCTCTTTTCAACTCCTTAAACTTTTAAATGGAGTGGTTCAACAACCCAATAGAAACTCGGGGTATGAGTTAGAGTTTTCGTGCAACCGATGTATATATATATTATCTACTTCCGACGCTATTGGCTTTCTAGGGTAAAAACTTGAAAGGTTTGAGACGATAATTAAGTTAATTTGTTAATGTTCTTCCTATTCGGCTATTCTCATAAAGACATTAAACTTTTGCTTTCTGCATATGGCACATTCCAAGGCAATTTCATTGCTTACTTAGGAAAATACACCTATTGGATCATATAGAGCAAATCTCATAATGCACGTTACGGTTGAAAGTCGAAATCAATAGCTAGAGAAAATGAAAAATTCATTTACCTTATAATTACCACATTACATAGAAATTGAGAAAGTATAAGTTTTCCAATCCTTGCCAAGCATGCAAAAATTAGAAATTTTCGCTGTTTGCTCTCGACTCTAGTTTAGAGAGCATGCAAATCTAAAAACGAGTATAGTTTCTTAGAATCGATTCTTTTAAGTGAACCCTATCGACATCAATTCATTGAATAAAAATTTGTAGAGATTAAAATACGTAGAATAAAACTACAACCCACATTTAACCTGTATCGAGCCTCGACATTCGCAAATTTTCCACACAATGCATTGGAATCCAGTAGTAGGATCTCAATTCTGATGGCATTGCAAAATTGATTTAGTAAAACCATCTAGGTTATTTTGAAAAGATCCACCATCAGCAAATTCTGTGTCACAGACTTGTTGAATTTCTCTGACCTTTTTCTAAAGTTGTTTCCTCTCTCGAGTTTCCAAGTTCATAAACCTCTGCACAAGTTGTGCAATTTCATCTCTATTTATCATATTTTCTTCCTCGAATATTGTTTTCACCTTCCATCCAATTTGCCAATCTTCAACAATCATCTTCGCATTCGGCACTTGATCCAGCAATATAGGGAAAGTAAGAATAGGAACACCCGATAGAACAGCTTCTTTTATAGAATTTCACCCGCAGTGTGACAAAAAACCTCCAATAGAAGGATGGCATAGTACACTCAACTGATCACACCAAGGCACAACTAACCCTTTTTTCTCGACAAAAACCCTTTTAATGCTTGGGTGATGAGTTTAAGAAATGAGGGGACTTTTTCCGGGGACCTCATCGCCAACGGAAGGTCTGCTACTCGTATAGGAGAAAGCCCGGGAATGTAGTCGATAAGATCCTTTCCATTTACTATAAACACAACGAAAAAGCAAAATATATTCAACGTGATGATCAATGGTGGAACAAGGACTCAAATTCAGTATAAAAAATTAAAAATTCATATAAAAAAGAAATTCTCAAATCTGTGAATTATAGATAGATAGTAAAAAACGTGTACAAACTTATACCTGGTAAATTGATGGGGAAGTGGCCGTGTTGGACGATCAGGTCAAAATGGTGAAGTACCGAAAATACCAACGCCGATCGGCCAGAGTGAAGCCAACGGAATATTCCTTCTGGCTGCCACATCAGCCGCCCGAGGAAGAAAAGCGTCGGCAATAATTAGAGCCGGAGAAAGCTGAAGCTTATCCAAGAGTTGTTCGATTGGCTCTTCCATTTTGTCCCACACAGCCTAGGCGAACCCCCGCGGGTCGGATCCCCGGACTTTCTCCGAAGGCACACGTTCGGAACGGTGACGAAGAGAATGTTTGACGCATAACGGAACTTCTAGGGTTTACTAGCGTAATCCCTTGACAGGAAAAATAATATAGTTCTCACGAAATTAATCTCAAAAAGCGGAATTATGTTATTCAAGAAAATAGGAAGTTAGCAATATAGGGAAAGTAAGAATATGAACACCCGATAGAACAGCTTCTTTTATAG
This sequence comes from Fraxinus quadrangulata, assembly GCA_903798255.1. Classification (NCBI taxonomy): domain Eukaryota; kingdom Viridiplantae; phylum Streptophyta; class Magnoliopsida; order Lamiales; family Oleaceae; genus Fraxinus; species Fraxinus quadrangulata. Next base: position 25,766 of record CAIGRB010152824.1, on the reverse strand, counting down.
AATTCCACCCGCAGTGTGACAAAAACCCCCCCCAATAGAAGGATGGCATAGTACACTCAACTGATCACACCAAGGCACAACCAACCCTTTTTCTCGAAAAAAATCTTCTGTTCTCGATGTTTCACCATGTGCTACCCATAAAAATGAATTCCACCTCCGTACAATCCAGCTATAATTTCGTCCATTTGAAAGCTTGAAATTGACAAGTAGCTACCAAGAGCGATATACAGGACAGAATTTGGAGTTTGATTGTCCAACCATCTCAAGTAATCAAAATCATTAATACTTTGTACACTCTTCTTCACTTTGAAATACGATGTAGCAGGGCCACGAGTAAAGATTGGAGGCGAGATTATCGCCTTTAGGGTGTCAATTACTTGAGTTTCGAGTTTGTAAATAGAATTTTTTTTTTAATCTACACATAAAATATTTTATTGTGTGAATTTAAAATTGAGAGTGGGTTCGAGAAAAATAAAATTTGATTTAATGGAAGAGAAGCCAGATATCAAAATAATTTTTTTTTTTTTATGTATGCATGTACAATCAATACTTTTGACTTGATCATGTGAAGCAAGAGCTTTGGCAGATCCTTTCATGACAACCATGGGAAGTATTATTCTTGCTATGCATCTATTCAAGTCAGCGTGAACGTTTCGTTTCAATTTATTTTTAAAAATTACTTATATTTTTATTCGAACACTCCTTTAAACCCTGTTTTCCTACCTAGAAACTATATTTTTCTTCTTAATATAATTATATTTATAAATTTTTATTGGTATTCATTTATTTTTCCATCTAAAATTTACATAAAATCATATTTTGGCGTTTCATTTATAAGTTTCGTCTAAGATTCAAAAACTAATATATTATTGATGACTAAAAATGAAGTGGCGATTTTAAATCAATTTAATTGGATTTTGATAGAGTAATTGCTTGAATTTGTGAAAATTAAAGTCTAACCTCAGTGGGGATGAATATCATTATTCTTTCTTTTGATAGACCTTTGCCACAGTTGTCTTGGCTACCCAAATTTCTCTTGAGGTGTGCGTCATTGCTTTGATTTGAGATTTTTGATTGGCTATCGAGGTTGATCTATCAGACCATCATGTTGCCTAGATTATAGTTGAGGCCCAATTTATGATTGCCTGCTTCATATGTGATCATGGCTTGTTTTTGATTGGTTGCCCATGAGATGTTGACGATATGTTTGTCACGTGTTGTCTTGGGGGAGGTCATGAAGGTGGCGATGACATCAAATGGTTAGGATAAATAGTTTTTTTTAATTATATTTTTATTTATATAAAAATAAGGATGGATAGTTTTTTTTTTTTTTTCAATATTTTCTTCAATTTGTCTCATTTTCAAAATATGCATCTAAAATCTTTTG